>PVKS010041049.1:0-16160 GCA_004027875.1 Aplodontia rufa
CCTTTGTGATGTAACTGTCCAATAATGGAGTGGATTCCCGGAAAAGGAGTAAATTCCTAGTTATTAGCAAGGTTTATGCCAAACTCTCAAGCTATCTGTGATATTATCAAAACATCTGTGATGAAGGACAGTTCTTTAATCCATTGTGACCCAAGATTTTCTGAATTATAATAAAACTAAATTAATAAAAGGAAAAGGAGAAAAGCCCATTAAAAACATAAGCCCCATTTTTATTAACTTACTTTATGGACATAAAAAGAAATTTCAATAATAGAATTAGAAGAAACATAATGAGAAAGAGAAAAGAATGGAAAAAAACAGTTGCTCATAGAAAATGTGCATTTTAAATTATAGATTTCTGTAACTCTTAACTTTTTGTTCTTCAATTATAATTGAAAATTATGAGTGAATTACTGATTCCCATGATTAGACCATTATAAATACTTGGAATAAACACAGTGCATATTAATATTTAAAGTTTTTAGAGTGACAATGAACTTGTTTCCTTCTTGTTAAAATATCTATTCCAGGTTGGATTGACATCCTGCTACTCTCAGGGAATAATGGCTATCTAAACTGCTTCTCTATTTTATTTTAAATTTCATTCATAAGACAGAACAAGATTTACAGTGACAACGATAGGAATGGAAAAGGGATTTTTAAGAATAATTTAAGCATGCTCAGAATATTCTTTTTTCACTTTAACTCAAAGTTAAGGAAGTGGTGGTGTGAGGCTGGAGTGGTGGCTCAGTGGTTACAGCACTTGCCTGGCATACGTGAGGATGTGAGTTTGACCCCAGCACCATGTATACAACGAGGTGTCAGAGCAATGAAAGCCATGTGAAAAACTGAGAATAACATTGATTCGCTCTTTCTCTCTCTCTCTCTCTCACTGTCCCTCTCTTAAAAAAAAAAAGTGGTGGTGTACTTCCTTTTCTTTTTTATTATTTTTAAGACAAAGTTTCCCAGGTTCATCTCCAGCTCACAATCCTTTATCTCAGCCTTCCAAATATATATGGGTGCCATAGCACCAAGCTCCAAAATTCATTTTTTTTATTAAGGAGTTGAGTTGTTGTACAATCATAAATGCTTATAAAGTAATAACATGATATGCATTTGATTCAAACCCAGAATCACCCCCATATCACCCACACCCTAGTCTCTTGATTCTTCTATATGTCCCCCATAACAGCTATAAATGCCTATATATATATTTGTGAATTTTCCAGAATTAAATGATTGTATAAGTATTATTTGGCTTCTAAGGAGGATAAAGAGAATGCTACATTGTTGATTGTCTCCCTAGATACCTCTCTATCTTCAAAATTCATTTTTAATCCTTCACTAGTTGTGAGTTGGAACAACATATATTGTAAGTTTACAGTTAGATTTTAAATTATCTTTTGATTAAAAAAATGTATTCCAAATCTATGAATTTGATAAATGTGGATATTATTTGGATGGAAAATAAAATTCAAATTATCCTATCAAATTCAAGATAGTCTGATGATAATGTTTTAGATATGCGACATCAAAATAACTATCATTTTCATTGACAGTTGTTAGATTATGGAATTTGTAACATTAGAAACTTGGTTCTTCCAAACTTCTACTTTTTGTTTTGCTCTGTGGTTTTATCTGCTATTGATAAATATATTGCACTTCTATCTTGAAAGCAGCAAGTTTGAAGATTAAAATTTTGAAGATATCAGACAAATTAGTGGCTGGCCACTTTTTAACTTTAAAAAGTTAGGAGCAGGGCTGGACCGGTGGCTTGGTGGTTATGGCACTTGCCCAGCATGCGCAAGTTCACCGGTTCAAACCCTAGCACCCATGTACACAGCTAAATGTCAGAGCAATGAAAGCCATGTGAAAAACTCAGTAAAAATCTATTCTCTCTGTCTCTCTCACTATCCTTCTCTCTTTTAAATAAATAAATAGGACAAAGCTATCTGTTTGTAGGGATGTTGAGTGTTCAAATAGACACTCAGTACTTTCCTCCCGTGTAACCATCAAATCTCATCATGAGGTCAGTTGATTGTCTTCCAAATTATCGCATAATAAAGAGAATAATCTCAAATTTATTGCATTGGCCTTTACATAATTTATAATACTTACCAAGACACTAAAAACAATTAATATGCTTTTTCAAAGACAGAAGCATTATGATGATTTACATTCTAGGGCAAGCTCCTTAATTTAGATAACTACTTCAAAACATTTTCATTGAATCTGTATATTCAATTGTATTCCTAAAGGAAAATTCAAACACTGGCAATGCAATTTTTCATAGTTTTGTGTTGCTTGAAGTTAGTTATGTTTGTTAGCAATAAACTGAAAGAATTATTTCTTCATATTGCTGTCATATTCAAACAGCACATAAACTAAAAGAATTACCATATTGGTGACAACTATATATTCATGTATATCAAAGAGGTTGCCAGGAAAAATACCTTATTAGCTTTATCCATTGTTCTGTGAGTTGGTCTTCCTGAATATTGCAAGTTGTGCTGTTGGTAGTGATAATAGAGGAATCTTTTTTGCCATTATCCCGACATTTTAAGGACTCTTTGTTTCAATTTTCACTAGAGTCTTGACAATTTGTGTGGTGTGTGTGTGTGTGTGTGTGTGTGTGTGTTTGGAGGAGTTCTTTGCTTATGTTGTTTTGATATTTGCTTTGTTGTTTGAATTTGATGTTTGCTTACGTTGATTGAACCAGAGCTGCTCTACCACTGAGCTGTATCCCCAGTCTTTATGTATTCTCGATTTTGAGACAAGGTCTCACTTAGTTGCTCAAGCCACCTTGAACTTGTGATCCCCCTGCCTTAGCCTCCGGAGTAGCTGAGAACACAGACATGTGCCACTGCTCCCAGCTAGTCGCCCCATCTTGAAGTACAATCCCCTGGAGAAAACAGCATGTCTGGGGTGTATTCATTTTAGCAACCTAAATTTGCTTACTTTAAAAGAAGCCTGCAAAACATTAAAACATTTATAAAATATTGAACCTCTGCTTTTTCTAAGCTTTTAAAATCATTACTCTTTTTCAAAGAGGTTTTTCCGTTTTGGACTTGACCTCTTTAAATTTAGTTACTGCTTTAGTTGTGATGATTTTTACTGTTTTCATTTGCCATCCTTTCTCAGCAAACAATACACGACAGTTCTGCCATTTGTCTATTTATGGCTACAAAACTGAACTTGGTTTATAAGGAATCAAAGCCATGATTAAAACTAGAACTGTTGGTTTTCGTTTATTCAGAATCACTTCCATTGTCTACAATTAGACTTACGGACCCTGCTGCATTCAGAAAAGGGTAAGTCTGGACTGTAATTCCAATGCAACTTCTTTTTCCATCAATAATGTAGTATTAATGATCACATCTATTGCATTCGCTGCCTGAAATGCTTTCTCCTTTTTCACTAACCACATCTAATCTTAAAATTGGTCCTCCATAAAAATATTCTCAATGTATATATCTGACAAAAGATTCATCTCCAAAATATTCTTTAAAATTTCAATATTAAAATAAGAATTCAAAGGTTTGGTTAATGAAAGCTCCTCATCATATGTTATGAGGGAAATGCAAATTAAAACAATAGGGTCTGGAGCAGTGGCTCAGTGGTAGAGCACCTGCTTGGCGGGTGTAAGGACCCGGGTTTGAACTCTAGCACCACATACACAACTAAGTGTCATAAAAAACTAAAATCAGATGAATAAATAAATAAAATTGATTCTCTCTGGTTCTTTTTTTTTCTTTAAGGGGGTGGGGAATCAATTTTATTTAATTTTTCTATGTGGACTTTGATTCTCTGAAACAAGTGCTTCCAACCACTGAGCCCTAGCTCCTGGCTCTATCTTGAAAGAAAAAAAAAATAGACACCAGTATTCCTATTAGAATGAACAAACTCCAGGACACTGATGGCATCAAATGCTAGCAATGATGTGCAGCAATTGGAATACAAAATGGCATCGCCACCTTGAAAGTCTGTTTGACCCTTACCTCCCAGGCTAAACACATTCTTACGGCGTGATCCAGTCGCTGGTGTTTATCCAAAGGAGATGGAAGCTTATATCCACGCAAAAATCTGCATGTGAACTATTATAGCAGCTTTATTTGTGATTGACAAAGCTTGGAAGAAAGCAACTAAGGAGTTCTTCAGTGAATAAATGGAAAAATAAATGACTGTACACACAGACAATGTAATATTAGTCAGCATTAAAAAGAAATGAACTGGGCCAAAGCGGTGACTCAGTGGTTATGATGCTTGCCTGGCATGTGCCAGGACCTGAGTTCAAACCCCAGCACCATGTACACAACAAAGTGTCAGAGCAACAAAAGTCACATGAAACACTAAACAAAATTGATTCTCTCTCTCTCTCTCTCTCTCTCTGTCCCTCTCTTTAAAAAAGACTACTACTACTCAAAAAAACTTAGTACCAAAACCAAACAATCCAATCAATAAATGGGCCAAAGAGTTAAACAGAAACTTCTCAACAGAGGACATTGAGCAAGCCAATGAATACACGAGAAAGTGCTCCAAATTACTAGTAATCAGAGAAATGCAAATCAAAACTACATTAAGATTTCACCTCAGCCCAGTCAGACTGGCAAAGATGAAGAATATAAAAAATAACAGATCTTGGAGTGGCTGCGGGGAGACAGGAACACTAGCACACTGTTGGTGGAACTGCAGACTAGTGTAGACCCTCTGGACAGCAGTGTGGAGACTTCTCCCCAAATTAAGGTTGGATTCACCATATGACCCAGCTCTCCCTTTTCTGGGTATTTTCCTAGAAGAGCTAGAATCAGCACATTGCAGTGACATAGCAAAATCCATGTTCATAGCAGCTCAATTTACAATAGCTAAATTATGGAACCAACCCAGATGCCCCTCACTGGATGAATGGATCCCCAAACTATGGTATGTATATACAATGAAATTCTACTCAACAATTAGAAACAATGATATTGCAGCCTTTGAAGGTAAATGGATGATGGCATTGGAAGAAATCATGCTGAGTAAAGTTAGCCAAACCCAGAGAGTCAAGGGTTGAATGTTTTCACTCATTTGTGGAGGCTGGAGCTAAACCCATTCTTGGGTGAAAGGTAGCCAAATTCATGTATTAGACCCAGCAAAGGCGTACCAACACAATCTTGGACAACTATAGATATGGAGGGGAGACAAGTGGGGGAGGGGAGGGAGAATAGGGTAGTATCTAGGGAGACAATTAACAACGTAGCATACTCTTTACCCCCCTGAGAATCCATTAATACTATGCAATCATTTAATTCTGGAAAATTCACAATCTAAGCATTTATATCACTTGTAGGAACAAAATGTAGAAGAATCAAGAGATTTGGGTGTTAGCAATGTGGTTTTAATTATGGTTTAAGAACATATGCCTATCATATTGTAACTTTATATATATTTATGATTGTACAATAACTCAACTCCTTAATTTTAAAAAGTTTTTAAAAAAAGAAAGAAATGAACTATTGCTGGGTGCAATGGTGCACACCTGTAATCTCAGCAATTCAGGAGACTGAGGCAGGAAGACTGCAAGTTCAAAGATAGCCTCAGCAACTTAGTGAGGCCCTAAGAAAGTTAGTGAGACTGTCTCAAAATTAAAAAAAATTTTAAAAAGGTCTGGTGATATGGCTCAGTGGTTGAACACCCCTGGGTTCAATCCCTAGTATCAAAAAATAGAAGCATATTTTATACCTCCAGGGCAATAAATAATTCCCAAAAAATCAATAAAAATGGGAACAGTAAAAAAAAAAATTCAAACCAAGATCAGCAGAAGAAAGGAGATAGGAGGAGGGAGGGGGGAATACTTGGGTGGATATTGGCCAAATTATATTATCATGCTGTGTGCATGTATGAATATGTAAAAACAAATCCCATCATTATGTATCACTTTAATACACCAACAAACAATTTGAAAAAATAAATCATACTAAAATAAAAAAAAAAAAAACTAAAAAGGACCAGGGATGTGGCTCAGTAATTGAGTGCCTCTGGATTCAATCCCTGATACCAAAAAGAAAGAAAGAAAATGAAATGAACTGTCAATCCATGAAAGGACATGAAGGAAATTTAAATGCTCATTATTAAGTGAAAGAAGCAATCTGCAAATAAAATGCTGCATACTGTGCAGTTCCAACTGTATGCCATCCTGGAAGAGGCAAGGCTTTTAGGACAGTCCAAAGACTAGTGGTGGCCCAGTGAAGTAAGGATCGAATAGGCAAGGCACAGAGGACCTTTAGGGCACTTACACTATTCCATATGATGTTCAACACCAAGAGTGAACCCTCAATCAACTATGGATTTGGGGTGATGATGATGTGCCAGGGTGGCTTTCCTGATGGTAACAAAGGTACTTCTTTGGTGGGGGATGTCAACACCCTGTATGAGGAGGCCCTGTATGCAGGGGGACAGGTAGTAATGGGTAGAGGTACCTTTCTCTCAACTATGCTGTGAACCTAAAACTGATCTAATAATATATTAGTCTTTAAAAAAATGTTAATAAGGGGGAGGGAAAAAATTTGAACAGATTCTTCATCCAAGAAGATGCATAAATGTTTAACAAGTATCTAAGCAGAAAATCAACATAACTGGTCATCAGAAAAACACAAACGAAAACCACCAGATAGTACAAATACTCAGTACAATACCTCAACTAAAAACACTGGCAACGCAGTGATGACATGGAGCTGCCAGACCTTTCATCAATGGCAAGAAGAATATAAAATGGCACAACCACTTTGTGAAAGAGTTTGACAGTTTAACAGTTAAGCATGCTCTTACTGTACAACCCAACAATTTAACTCCTACCCAAGAGAAATGAAAGTGTGTCTGCACAAAAACATTCGTAGGGGCTTTATTCATAATAGTTCAAATCTAGAAACAAAAGTCCATCAACAGGCGAATCAATGAACTGTGGTATATCCAAACATGGAATACTGCTTAGCAATCAGAAGAGAACTACCAATATGTGCAACAGTACGGTGAGTTGTAAACACGACAATGAAAAAAAGACACAGAATATACACTCAGTGATTCTACTCGTATAAAATTCTAGAAAATCCAACCTCGTTTATAGTAACAAAAATACTGGTGTAGGGGTTGGGGATTTAGTTCAGTGGCAGAGCATTTGCCTAGCATGCACAAGGCCCCAACTTCAGTCCTCAGCCCTGAAAAAAAAAATACTGGTGTTTGTCTAGGGCTGGGAGTTATAGAAGACTAACAGAAAAGCAGGAAATAACTTTTGGGGGGTAACAAAATGTGACATAGTCACATGGACATATATATTTGTCAAATTGCATCAAACTACATCCATCTGAATTATACCTCATTAACGTGGATTAAAAAATGGTTTTCCATGAAGCAAAATTCCCCCAACTAATCTCTAGTGACTACCTCTTTTCTTTCTTTCTTTCTTTCTTTTTTTAAAGAGAGATGGATAGTGAGAGAGAAAGAGAGAGAGAGAGCGAAGGAATCAATTTTATTTAGTTTTTCATGTGGCTTTTGTTGCTCCAACGCTTCATTGTGTACATAGTACTACTAGGTTTGAACTTGCGTCCTTGTGCCTGCCAGGCAAGTGTCATAACCACTGAGCACCACTCCAGCTCAACTACTTCTTTTTTTGAACCTGAATAATATTACACAATTTATCAGTTGACTATTAACATTCTTATTTTGGTCTCTAATTGGGTTTTTTGGTGAAGTCTCATTCTTTTTATATACATATATATTTTTATTAGTGCATCATAGTTTTACATAATATTGGGATTAGTTGTCACACATTCCTAGATGCACACAAATCAGCAATACAATTTGTTCAATATCCCCCCCACACCCCTCTACCTCCCTCCTCCTGTCCCTTGATCCCTTGCCTTTCTTCTGGGTCCTATATTGTTCCTAAAAAACCCAAATCCAGTGACAAAATTCTTATACCTTTGAAGAACACACACACACACACACACACACACACACACACACACATATATATATATATAGTATATACAGTGACCTTGATAACTGCTCAGAACACACAGTGCTTTATCTCAGTTCCAACATTTCCCCTTCTCCTCCTTTCCTATCATCCCTTGTTATTCTTCAAAATATTTGACAATGGGACTAAACATTTACGTTTTTATACAGGCATACAGCAGAGCTTGTTCCAATATCTTACGAAGTTTCTTGCAACTGTATCTCATTAATACTAACATTTTGCATTTTTGTTCTATGGATCTAGTACATGAGTTTTTCTACTTTACTCCCAAGCCTGAGTTTAGATTCAGCCTCCACAAATGAGGGATACCATTTGGCCCTTGACTGTCTGGGTTTGGCTAACTTCACTCAGCATGATTTCTTCCAATGCCATCCATTCACCTTCAACAGATGCAATATCATTGTTTGTAATAGCTGAGTAGAACTGCACTGTTTATGTATACCAGAGCTTTCAGATCCATTCATCCAGTGAGGGGCATCTGGGTTGGTTCTGTAATTTAGCTATTGTAAATTGAGCTGCTATGAACATGGATTTTGCTATGTCACTGTAATGTGCTGATTCTAGCTCCTCTGAGAAAATGCCCAGTAGAAGAATAGCAGGATCATATGGCTCATCCCTAGTTTTTTGAGGAGTCTCCACACTGCTTTCCAGAGCAGCTGGACCAGTCTGCAGTTCCACCAACAGTGTGCTAGTGTTCCTATCTCCCTACAACCCCTCCAGCATTTGTTGTTATTCATATTCTTCATCTTTGCCAGTCTGACTGGGCTGAGGTGAAATCTTAAGGTAGTTTTGATTTGCATTTCTCTGATTGGTAGTGATTTAGAACACTTTCTCATGTATTCATTGGCTTGCTCAATGTCCTCTGCTGAAAAGCTTCTGGTTAGCTCTCTAGCCCATTTATTGATTGGATTGTTTGTGTTTTGTCATTGAGTTTTTTGAGTTCTTTGTAAATTTTGGATATTAGTCCCCTGTCAGAGGGATCACAGGTCATGGTTCTCTCCCATTCTGTAGGTTGTCTCTTGACTGTTTTGACTATTTCCTTGGCTGTACAGAAACGTTTTAGTTTTGGTCTCTAATTGTTAAACAGGCCTCATGGACTCTTTTTTATTTTATTTTTTATTTTTTAGCTTTCCTCCTACCCTCAGCTTACTACTGCATGTGGAAAAAAAAGACAGTGTTAAAATATGAGGTTTAAATTCATGATGAAATGATCACTATTGAGCTTGTTAATGAGATCATTCAGGTAGAAATGGTGTGTAAGTAAAAGTTAAGAATTAATTCCCTTTGAACATTGGAAAAGAACTCCAGTTTCTGACTGATTCCCAACTATATCACAGGCATTCAATTCTGTCTCGCTGAGAGATGTCAATCTAAACCCACAAACAAGTCAATTAACTTTTGATAATTCTTATTGTGAATAGAATGGCCATAGTATTTGCTGCTTCCCCCTTCAACATAGTCTGTCCCTGCCACCTACCTTGACTCTAGATGGCCTTGTGGAGGTGATACTGTGCCAGTTCTGAAACTAGACCTCCAAGGATCATGAAACTTCTAATCTTGCATCCTAGAAACAGTGGAGCCAGGTGAATAAACTGGGCTTGGTTTGCTGGGTAAGGAAAGACATCATGTCCCCTTACTGCCCCAGCTGATGGTCACTTAACCACTAGAAATATGGATAATGCCATCCATGACAAGCCAGCCTCATTGACCCAACTAATAGCTTCAGATGTATGGACAACCCCAGGGAAAGATGGACTGAGCCCAACTTAGACTAGAATTACCCAGGAGAACAGTAAAATAAATTGAGGGTCATTTTAAGCCAATAAGCTTCAGGATGATTTGTTACTGATAACTGATAACTCAAGCAGTCATCTAAAATTCCTTAAAAGACAGACCCTCCAAGTGGCTTTAAACTCTTACAAACAGGATGTTAAATCTTTAAGAGAAACTGAAAGTGAAAGTCAAAGCTGACAAGTAAGGAGTAATTTCTTTCTCCCCAAATACATAATCATGAAATAAAGTAAAATGTCTCTAAATGGATAACTGGAATGAGTCAGGAAATGATCCCATGTTCTAAAAAATGTTTGATCTCAGACATGCCCCCAGTGGAGTGCTGGAGCTTGTTCACATTCACTTGTGAGATGCAAATGTTGAAATTTCAGGGGGCTGGAGTGGTGGCTCCGCGGTTACTGAGCTTGCCTGTCATGTGTGAGGATATGGATTTGAACCCCAGAACCATGTACACAATGAAGTGTTGGAGCAACGAAGGCCACATGAAAAACTCAATAAAATTGATTCTCTCTCTCTCTCTCTCTCTCTCTCTCACTGTCCCTCTCTCTTTTTAAAAAAAAAAATGTTAGGGCTGGAGTCGTGGTCAATGGTTATGGCACTTGCCTGGCATGTGCCAGGACCTGAGTTCAAACCCCAGCACCATGTACACAACAAAGTCTCGGAGCAATGAAAACCACATGAAAAACTAAATAAAATTGATTCTCTCTTTCTCTCTCTGTTTTGCACTGTCCCTCTCTTTTAAAAAAATGCTAAAATTTCAGGAATTTTTTGTGAGCCAGTTGTTAAATTGTTAGGAACTTAAAATCAGCCATGATGGGAGCATTTACACCATGGGAATTGGCAAACATTACAAATTAGAGCCAGTTGTTAATTTTTTACTAGTATACCACTGGTTGCATCTATTGCTAGAAGCAAATTCCATCCATATGCATGTGCACATGCATAAATATACATATAAAATATACTTAATGTTTAAAGAAGACGTTGGTCTGTTCTGCCATGATCTATGATCTTGGGCAAATTAATTCGTCTCTCTGGGCTTCCATTCCTATAAATGTGCCCCCAAATCATCTTTAAGATATCTTTCAGCTTCATCATTCTGTCTTCTATGATCTTATTCACAGTTATTATACATGGATGCAATAATTGAAAAGTCCAATAGGTTCCATCAAAATTGCCACACTGACCATGTTACAAACTAAGTGGTAAAATAGTGTTTCAATATACTTTGGGTCATGAATGAGAAAGAGATTCATTGTAACTAGAGGGGAAAGGAAGGAAGGTCTGGGCAAGATACTTTGTCAACTGGGAATAAGTTCTCATCTTGGAGTCTGCAGTGGTTGGAACTCTATAAGCACTTAATAAAATGTATGCTGAAACGATCAGATGCTTGCAGAGAACACTGGTGAGATGATACATTCTTGATGATTTTGAAGACTCAGAAGAAAACAGGATTCTACCAGTGATTCCCAGATGTGATTGTGAGACTCTGACTCAATTCCTCCATCGAAAAACAGGAGCTCATTTACAAGCAACATTATAAGAATTCAGATAATTATGACCATGAACCTTTCCAGGTTTTTTGCAGGAGTCTATATAAATATGAGGTTATGTTACTAAATAAAAATGAGTGCCATTGTGTAAAACGAGAAAGCATATTACATATTCTTCATGAGCAATTCTTCCCAGCACACTGAAAACATTCTCACTTAAACAATGCATTAGAAAATAGCAGGGGACTGATGGCTGAGCTCAATGGGGAAATTTTTTCTTTGGCATTAGAATATTTGCAAACTATTTTGGTAAGAATATTAGCAAGTTATTTTGAACTTCTGATGAAAAAAAAATTTAAGAAATCATCCCCTTCCCCCAAAAGCAATGAAAACATTCATGTATGCTCTTAGCAAATAAAATAGTTTACTAACTATTAGTGTTTAGGGGCTGATATTTGATTTGACTTATCTTTTGGAAATTGAAAATATGCATCTAAAACTGGAAAAGTATTCCTTGAGCGGGTGTTTGCCTGGAGTATCCAGAAGACATCCAAAACAAAGGGACATGGCATCTTAGTTTCTTTTCTTGAAAAGGCTTGGAATAGGGGCTGGAGCAGTGGCTCAATAGCACTTGACTGCCATGCACAAGGACACGGGTTCGAACCCCAGCACCATGTATGCAATGAAGTGGAGCAACAAAAACCACTGGAAAAACTAAATAAAGTTGGTTCTCCTGGAAAAAAAAAAAAGGCTTGGAATATAATTAAAGAGGCTTCCTGATATATGTGGAAATCACACTATCTCACATTATTTCAGTTTTAATATTATTAGGCGCTTAGCAAGTAAAACCAGGAAATGATGTGATACAGACTTCCATGAGCTGCAGAAAGACTGAGAACCTTTCCCCAGGAAAGGGGACAAGTACAATCTGGAAATAGATATTTCCCATCCTAAATCCCATTCTTGGAATCCTTGGGTTAAAACCCTTTTCACTAGAACAATTTCTTTTACAAAACCTACTCTGATATCTGTGGAGCAATGAAGGTGCCAGATGTTAGGTACCAGGGACACTGATACTCATCATCACACAATCTTCAGGAGTCACGTAATTTATAGTCTAGATGGGGAGATAGACATTTGTCAAATAATCACATGAAAACATGCCTAACAACCGCTGATTGCGGTGGTGCATGTCCATAATCCTAACTACTCAAGTTCGAGGCCAGCCTCTACAACCTACTGAGGCCCTCAGCAATTTAGCAAGACACTGTCTCAAAATTAAAAAACAAAAACAAAAATAAAAAAACAAAACAAAACAGGACTGGGGATGTAGCTCAGTGGTTCAACACACCTGGGTTCAATTCCCAGTTCACCTCCCCCCCCCCAAAAATCCACCACCACGAGCAACAACAAAAGAAAAGGAGGAAGAAGCATAATAACAAACTTTGATACAGTGTTGCATATAACAGAACTGATCTAGCTCCTCTAAAGTGAAATTTTTATGGACACATAAGGGATGCTTTGTGGGGAAGGCAGAGGAAACATATTACAGAAAAGTGCCAAGTGCTATGAAGGAAATAAGGACCAATAATAGTCCTCTTGAATGTGACATTTAAGCTAGGACCTGAAACTTGTTACACTTCAGATTCTTTTAAATTATACATACTAAATTTAAGCTGTCTGAAGAAAATTAAAAATTTTTAATTCCTTATCTACTAAATTGATAATGTTTTAAATTTTTCATACAAGTATAAAGAAAGAAAATGTTTTCATATTGCTGTTAGAAGTATAAAGTTTAAACCACATTTTTTATTAGTGTATATTACTTATATGGAATGGTGAACTTCATTATAGTGTATTTGTATATGCATAAAATGTAATTTGATCAGTTTAATTCCCCAATACCTCCCTCACCCTCATCCTCTCTCCCCTTCATCCCCTTAAGCCACAAATTTTAAAAATGTATGTAAATGTGCATCCTTTTTGATTTAACAGTTACACTTAAAGAAATTAATCTAAGAAAATACCCAGGAATGATCTGCCAGGATGTTAATAACAGCATTATTTATAACATGGAACAAACAGAAATAATGATGATGTCTAACAGCAGGAAGCTAATTCAATTATGACAACCCATATTGTAGAATATGTACCCATAAAATTAGAGCATTTAATGATATGGAAACAATTCATATTAAATGAAAAAGAAGTTACAAAACAGCATGCATAAGACCTATTTTTATTTTCATTTCTAAAAAATATTTATGCAGAGAAATAAAAGGTATGCAGAGAAATAAAAGGTATGCAAAAATGTTAACAATGCTATCTTTGGGGCAATTATTTTTCTATTTATTCTCCAAGTTTTAAAACTAATAACAAAATATATTCATAACTGGAAAACAATGTCACTGAAAAACTAAGTAGCTCTGTAGATATTAATTGAGTAGGTACTATGGTCTTAAGAAGGAATCATTTTTTTGCTATTGGCCAACCAAAAAGCAGTCTTCATCACAATTTTTAGTTTTATAAATATCTGGTGGATGGATAAAAAGAATGAAAAATGAGATCAGCACTATGGAGATCAATATGGAGGTTCCTCAAAAGACTTGAAATGGATTTACCATATGATTTACCTACACTATTCCTGGGTATTTACCCAAAAGAATTAAAGTCAGCATACTATAGCAATACCTGCATACCCACATGTGTAGCAACACAGTTAACAAAACCAAGTTAGGGAAACGACCTAGGTGTCTGTCAACAGATGAATGGATGAAGAAAATGTAGTATATACATACATGGAGTTTTTCTCAACCATAAAGAAGGAAATTATGTCATTTTCAGGAAATGCATGGAACTGGAAAACACCATGATGAGAAAAGGCAGACTCAGAAAGTCAAGGGTCCTGTGTTTTCTCTCATAAGCAGAAACTAGAGGAGGAAAAAGAAGAGGGACCTCATGAAAACAGATGAGAGACAAGTAGAAAGAGGATAGAGGAGGTAGAGGGGAGGTAGGGAGAATGAAACAGACCAACTTATGCTACGTGTATATACCAATATGTGACAATGAATCCCACCATATGTACAATTCCAATGCATCAATAATAATAGTTTTAAAGAAAAATGTCCTCAGAATGTTCCAATGATTAATTTCACTATTGCCATTTATTCTACTACTCTTTCTTAACTAATTAATATCCAAACTGCTAATTAAGCGCTTTTAACATTCCCTTAGGGTGAGGGATGTTCAAATTGAACCCTGTGTGAGAGTGCCCTCTGGTGGTTCTAGCAACCATGCTTTTTACACTTTGATGTATTACTGCATCAATGCAAATAGAACCAGGTAGCTTTTCATGGAGCTAAGTTTATTCAATGTAAAGGCATATCCCACTTTATGTAACTGTTAAGTGTTTGCTAAAACAAAGCATTTCATAAAAATGTTAGTGATGCCGGCGTTGGTAGTGCATACCTGTAATCCCAGCTATGTGGGAGGCTGAAGAGGAAAATCACAAGGACAAATTTGAGGCCAGCCGAGCAAATTTGTGAGAACTTATCTCAAAACAAAAAAAGGGCTGGGATGTAGCTCAGTGGTAAAGCACCCCAGTAGGGGCTGGGGGCAGATGTTAGTGATGGTGGATAACAGATTTCTATCCCTGGGGTAGGGGATGGGAAGAATGGGGGAAGTAATGCTGGTGATGTAATGTGTATTTATTTAGCAAAACTAAAAATCAGCAACCCATGAAAACCAAAATCTACTTCCAGTACAACAAAATCAAAGTTAATTCTGCAAAGCACTGACATATGAGTGTGTGGTTCAGCGATCTTAGAGTTAAAGAAAATTTTTGTCATTTTTATCTTGGTTTAGTTTTTACTCTTTCTACATTAATAACATATCTCAATATTTGTAAAGTTTCAGATATGTCAAATATTTTGCAAGGATATATTATCAACATAGCTGGCAAATATTTTATATTACCATTTATATCAAACTTTTTTAACCTTTCCAAAAAAAATGTTAATAAAAGATAGTCACTTAAAAACATTTCTTTTGGGTAAGGCTATTTAATCTCTCCTATGCACCACTAAGATGTCAGCTAAATTTCCTTTATGAAAAGAACTACACTTGGGGCTGGAGCGGTGGCTCAGCGGTTACGGTGCTTGCCTGGCATGCGTGAGTACACGGGTTCAAACCCCAGCACACACATACACAACTAAGTGTCAGAGCAACGAAAGCCATGTGAAAAACTCAATAAAAATTGATTCTGTCTCTCTCTTACACTGTCTTTCTCTCTTTAAAAAATAGTGAGGACCTGGATTTGAACCCCAGCACCACATACACTACCAAGTGTTGGAGTGACGAAAATCAGATGAAAAACTAAATAAAATTATCTTTCCTCTTACACTCTCAAAAAAAACCTTAGAATGATAAATTACTTTTCACATCAACTTTACAAATATTTTACAAGTCTGAATGAATAAAGCAGTTTCCCTCCTCCTTAAAAGATTTCTCACCTGTTAAACAGAAATCACAGGAGCAGCAGTGCTACTAAAAAGATCCTGTGTGCGTGGATTAATATACTAATATTGGCATAACACCAGCTTGCCTTTACAGATTCAATGCAATCCCCATCAAGATATCTATGGCATTTTTCAGAGATATAGATAAAGCAATTCTCAAGTTCATATGGAATAACAGGAGACCCAGACTAGCCAAAACATTACTCTATAGAAAGGAAGAAATAGGGGGTATCTCAATCCCTGACCTGAAATTATATTACAGAGCTGTAGTAGCAAAAACAGCATGGTATTGGTATCAAAACAGAACTGAAGACCAGTGGAACTGAATAGAAGATCCTGAGACAA
>PVKS010041050.1:0-16295 GCA_004027875.1 Aplodontia rufa
TATGTGTGTGTATATATGTGTGTGTATGTGTGTATGTGTGTATATGTGTGCATGTATGTGTGTGTATATGTGTGTGTATGTGTGTGTGTGTGTGTATCGAATCTCAAAAGAAGAAGAAAGAGCACGCAGAAGAAACATGAGAGTAAATAATGACCAAGAGTTTTCCAAAATGAATGACAGACACAAGCCTCTGAACAAAACCCCCAGTAGGATATGCACCAATAAAAAAATTAACATGAAAATTTGCATCAACTATATCACAATCAAATTGCTGAAAATAAAAAACAAAGAACATCCAGGGGGGATTGAGACATCACATTTTTTAAAAACATAAGAATTAGCAAATCTGTGGCCAGAAATCATGCAAGCCAGAAAACCATTAAGTGCCATTTTTAAATTGTTAGAAGAAAATAAAATGTGTCAACTTAGAATTCATTAGCAAAATATCTTTCAAAAATGAAATAAAAATGACAGCATTCTTAAACAAAAACTGTGAGAATTCATGGTCAGAAAATCGATTTTACAAGAGAGGTTAAAAGAATTTCTTCAAGAAGAGCTTGCCCTCCAGACTCTCAGGTGCTCCTGAAGAGAATGAGGAACAAGACAAGTGGAATAAATGAAAATCGAATAAAATTCTTTACTTTTAGTGGCTTATAAATATAATTGAGCATCTAAATCAAAAGATATTGTATCAACAATATCTTGTGGATTTCAACGACACATAAAAACATAAAGAGGAGTCAAGAATGTACTGTCATGAAGTCTACACATGAAGCATATAATGGATTAGTCCACGGACTCTGAATAATTGGAAATGTGCATTGGAAACACTTGGGATAACTGCTGAAAGAGCTAAGAGATTTTTCTTTCTTTCTTTTTATTTTTTTAAGAGAGATGGAAAGTGTGTGTGTGTGAGAGAGAGAGAGAGAGATTTTATTCAGTTTTTCATGTGGCTTTCATTACGGGCACACTTCATTGTATACATGGTGTTGGGGTCTAAATCTGGGTCCTCGCGTTTGCCAGGCAATCACCATAATGCTGAGCCACAGCTCCAGCCCCTTTGCAAGAGTTTTTAAAAACAAGAATTTATGATTTCAAAAGATGAAATTATAAAAAAAAATTCAACCCAAGGGAAGACAGAAAAAAATAAAAAGAAGCAAAGAATGAACAAATAAAAACAGCTAGAAAGATGGTATATTTTAATCCAAATGGATGAATAATCACATTTATTTTGAAGGATGTTAGTGCACCATGCATGTTAAATGACAGAGACTGTCAGATGGAAAGAGGGAGGAAAGAAATTTGGAACATGGGTATTATCATATATATAAAGAGAGGTTTCATAGAAGTCTGGCCCAAAAAGAAAAAGGTGTGAAAATAAATTGGAGCTTTTCAAAATTAGCAGCTTTTTCTCTTTAAAGACACTGTCCCCTTAGCATGATGTTCTCCAGTTCCATCCATTTACCAGCAAATACCATAATTTCATTCTTCTTTATGGCTGAATCCAACTTCATTGCATTTATGTACCATATTTTCTTTATAGACTCAGAAAGCCAAAGGGCCAATGTTATCACTCTAATGTAAAAGCTGGAGCAAAAATACAGGGGGGAAAGGTGGGTAGATCCCATGAAAATAGAAGTGAGATTGATGGAATAGAGGAAGGGATACAGGGGAAGGAATAAGGGACAGGAAAAAAGAGGAAATGCAGAATGAAATTGACCAAATTGTGCTGTGTACGTATATAAATTTACCATAGCAAATTTCACCTTTATGCATATCTACAAAGCATGAATTTTTAAAAAGCTATAAATAAGAGCAAAATTAGTAGATTAGAGAAAAGGGAACAGGGGGATGGAGGAGAGAAGGGAAAGAGGAAATACTGGGGACTAAAGTAATTTATATTCAATGCACATATGATTATGTCAAAATGAACCCCAATATTGTTTATAACTATAAGGCATTAACAAGAACACTTTAAAAAGACTCGTTCAGAGAATGAGAAGACAAGCCTCCCACTGGAAGAAAATATTTGCAAATCACATTTTTCCATGAAAGACTTATATGCAAATTAAGGAACTCTAAAAACCCCCAAATCAGAAGACAAGCAACGCAGTTTGAAAAATAGACAAAGTTTAGCAATAGAAACTTCACCAAAATAGATATACAGACAGCAAATTAGTACATGAAAAGGTGCTCAATGCCACTAATCATCAGGAACAATTAAATTTAAGTCACTCTGATTTGATACTGTTAATATCCATTACAATGATTAAACTTATAAAAATATGAGAATAATAGAAATCAAAAGAAAATAAGAATCAGGCAAGAATGAGAAGCAACTTTACCTCATACTTTCTGGTAGGAAAGTAGAATGGTACAGTCTTTCGGCAGTTTCTTATAAAGTTATATACTCTTACTTTACAATCCAGCAAACAGACTCCTGAGCATTTACCATATAAAAACATTCCCACAAAACTCTGCTGACAAGGTTCATAGCAGCCATATCTCTAACAGCATAAGCAAAACCCCTTGACTGACACAACCTCAGGGAGAATCCTCAAATGCACTTTTTTTATTTTTTTTATTTTTTTATTTTTGAACAACCGTTCAAGTTTTTAACAAAATAATATAAAATGTGTATAGATTCTGGATATTACAATTACCCCCAGGAGTGCCCCCCCAATTACCCACCCTTATTCCTCCTTTCCCCTTCCCACAATATCTCTAAAAAAGGATTATGTTGTATAGCATTACATCTTATCTGGATTTAACACATAACAGACCAACTTTCTCATTGGCCAGGGTCTAGTCCCAACCTCCACAGATGAGTGGAAACAATCGACCATTAGTTCTCTGGGTTAAGCTGATTTTACTCAGCATAATCTCTTCCATAGCCATCCATTTACCTTCAAAGGCTGCAATATCATTGTTTCTAATTCCTCTGTAAAATTCCATGGTATATATGTACCAGTTTTTGGATCCATTCATCCAGTGAGGGACATCTGGGTTGTTTCCATAGTCTAGCAATAGTAAATTGAGCTGTTATGAACATAGATATTGCTGTGTCGCTATAATGTGCTAATTCTAAATCCCCTGGAAAGATTCCCGCACTTTGATAAGGGAAAGAAGGCAACCAAATTATCTGAAAAACAACTAAGAAAAATAAAAATCAAGTTAATAAAAGAAACCTGGGTGAAGGACACAAAGTCATGGAATGTTCACACCAGAAAAGTTGGGCAAACATGGTAACTTGGAAAATTCAAACAATATAAACAGCATAAAGTTGTCATTTGTGTTTATTAGACTGGAAAAATATTTTCAATAAATTAAATCATCTAACATTGATTAAAAACATGTGGAAAAGCAGACAGTCTGCACCTTTGGTAGTGAATGAAATCCTTCTGGAGGATGGTGTGACATTATGTGGCATCATTCCAGACTGTAGTCTCCATGTCTCAAAATCCTACTTCTTAAAAAAAAAAAAGCATCTTGATGTAATCACAAAACCGTGCAAAACTACTAGCACAAAATCAACGCAGCACTACCCATAAAAGTGAAATTTTAACAAAAATATAAGTATGCATCAATAGGAAACTGACTAAATATTTTAATGTTCATAGAAACAATGAGCTCTCAATTACTCCCAGAGATAGTGCTTAGTGGCTGTAAATTCCAGTAATCTAGTTTACATTGAACATTTTCCAGAGTATTTCAGGGACCAGCAGGTATGCATGAGCGCATGACAAGCTCCAGATGTAAAGACCGATAAGGCACCGACCTCAACCTGAAGGACTTCATCATCTAGCAAACCTGGACTTGTTAGTTAACAACTTAAAAAGCATCATAAGTGCATATGATAAGTTATTTATAAGTTCCTAATGGAATATAGAAGAGGAACACTTAATTCAGGCTCTGATCAAAAAGTCTACTTGCCAGAAATTTGATGCTTTCTCTGTTTTCCACTAATAATTTGAGTAACATTTCACGGTAGTAAGTTCATGTGCCAGTTTTTAGCATACATCTGTTTTAGCACAGATTCTTCAGTTTTTTTTAATTGCACATTTTATGGTTCTGATCTGACTATCCACAGGCAGATGTTAATTCTTGGGGCTAAAACAGAGTGAGCCATTTGACCAGTACAATAGACTATCAAACATCACAGTGGAAAGAACAAATTCTCAGTAAATGATGGTTGGTTCAGTGATTTTCCAAAATCTTTGCAAAGAGGATTGCCATGAGGTATGCTAAAGCAAAGTGCTAAGCTTTTCTCCAGTACTGGAAGAAAAATAACTGCACTTGACACGTGTTACATTGGTCAGGTTTGCATTGCTATAATGAAATACCTAAGGCAAACAACTTACAAAGATAAAAAGTTCATTTTGGTACACGGTTCTGAAACTTCCAGTCTACAGTCAAGCAGCCTATTTCTTTGGTCCTCTGGAAAGGGTGGTACAGGTGGAGGAGTAGTAGAGTGTGAAAAAAGAGCCAATTATATCATAACCCAGGATGCAAGGAGGGAAAAGACCAGGGTCCCGCAGGCTCTATTTAGGGCATTCCCCCGGTGATCTAAGGACTTCCCACTGGACCCCACCTCTAAAGTTCCAAAGCACCTCCCCATAACACCGTATCAGGCACTAAGACTTTAATATATGTTTTGCGGGGGACAAATACTCAAACTCACACAGCAACAGGTATATATCTGTAACAGTTACATACTGATAAATATTGAAGACGGAAATACTCAAGTCTTGTTTTCTTTTTATTGTTCTAAATATTGGGTCACATAGGTAACTAAACAACTCTAAGAAACCTGAAATCTCAAACGTCTTCGGAAAAGCTCTGTTTTTCTTTTTGAAGTCATGCTAATCTTTCTGTAGATACCTGTGCCAACAAAACTTCAAAAACAAACAACTTCTTTAAATGTTTTATCTTCTTCTCACTAGATAAAAAAACTAAAAAAAATTTAAAAATGTTAATGAGACTTCCTGTTACAGTATGTTTAAGGATAAATCACTGGTCAGGCTTTTAGGAAGGAGGGAAAGGAAGAAGAAATCAATTTATTTTTCTTTCGTAGAACAATGCATAGGTAATAATTGCCCATTATGTGCATGAATTACAGGCCAAGCTGCAAAAATACTGCATAATTTGAACATTCTACTGGTTTTTCCCAATCAATCTCATTGATGCTCTTTCAAAGTATGAAGAATGGAAGCTTGGCTTCCTCAACTTAAAGAAAATATAAGATCTCGTTCCATGCTTTTCTGTTTCTTTGTTATGATCCTTTAATGCTACAAGCGTAATTGATTTCTCTCTTTCTCCTCCAACTGAACGCTCATTCTTTGTTCTAGAATGATAGAACTTGCTCCTCGGAAGCTGTGACGAATGATGTATATATGTACTTCTATAACTCCTCTTTTTATATCCAAAAGAAGTGGAAGAAGGGAGCTGTTGATTTTCAGAATTGGAGGCTCAGTTTTCCACACTGTTGAAACACCCTCACCCCCTCTAGCACAAATGGAGAATAAGCAGAAACAATTACCATAAAACCCCGAGACACTATGTAAAATCCCTTTCAGTCTTGCCGAAAAAAGATCTAAACTAGAGTCTTGGAAATGCATCAATTGTAATGGTACATGAATGAGCATTTAATCCATTTCTCTTCAAATGACTGCTAGTTACTCCAGATCCCCCAACTAAGAAGGCTTGAATTGTCACTAGAGCTAAGCAATGTGACAGGAACATTGCACATGTTATCACTTCCTCTTACAATACCCTATCATTAACTTCCTTCACACTTGAAAACAATGTAAATCCCATAGCTTAGTTAGCCCTGGGTCCCTCGGTCACTGAGCTAGCAAGTATGGATTTGAGATTTGAACTCAGGACCATCCATCTTCAAATTCAGGCTCAACCAAATAATCTCGTTGACAAGGACGTAGGTGAACCCAAGTAATGTTCATTAACACTTTGCTGGGTCTCCAAAACAAAGACAGTGTCTACCACTTTATTCTACTGCTCCTTGTATCAACCCAAACAAAACAAAAATAATGTTACCACTCAAACTGAGAAAGAAGAAGAAAAAATAAGGACCATAGTCCATAATTGTGTATAATATTTTTGTTGGACTGCAGTGAGATATAATTGAGGAATAGCAGTGACAGGCCACGATATCTTTTAAAGGATTTTGTTTTATAGATTTGGCATTTTGTGAAAGTTGATTTTTAACCTATTTGCAGCTAATATAATTTAGAGGCTCTGTAGCAAAAATTCGTAGGATGCCACACTGGCAAAATGCATGCTCCCTGGTGACTCAAGATAGAAGTTTTCATGTCTGATTCTCCCTGAAACAAGGTGCTTCTGGTATTTACATTGCCTCTTATCAAAAACGTTTTCACTCGGCATGGTGGCGCATGCCTATAATCCCAGGGGCTTCTGAAGTGAGGGAGGAGGATCATAAGTTCAAAGCCAGCCTCAGTAACTTGGCAAGGCCCTAAGCTACTTCATGAGTCCCTTTTCTCAAAATAAAAGGTAAAAAGGTTAGGAATGTAATTCAGTGGTTAAGCACCCCTGGGTTCAATCCGTGGTGGGGAAAAAAATAATATTCTATATTTCTTCCTTCATCTGTCTCTTTCCTTGAATTTGCTGCTTTTTAAAAATCTGACTGTTCAAGGCCTTCTCAAAATCTCCCATCTCACTTCATCTCAACTGGAAAAGAACTGTGATGCGTGTGTATTTTCCTCTGCGTGTGTAAGATTACATAATTACTAAGCAAGGAAGCTAAGATTCAACTCCAGATGCTTCTGACTTAAAAGTCCATGAACTTTTTATCATTTCTTGGCGCATTTTGTGTTAGCCTTCCTTGGTCTCTATGCCTTTGTTTATTTCTATGTCCTTGTTAAATTAAATCTCCTTTTATTGTCCATCTGGTCAGAAATACAGCTTCACCTTTTTTTCTTCCATCTCTTTCTTCTTCTCTCCTCCATGTTGTACCTGTGTTAGACCACCACCAGGATCCGCTGTCCATGTCTAGGGTTATATTCTTCACTATTCATTCATCCAGTCAACCAATCAATCGTTAATTCCATTCAATCAACCAATGGTTAATTCCTTCATTCAATGATTCAATAAATGTTGATGGAATATCTATTAACTGCCATTCTCCTTTGATGATTTTCACAAATGTAAAATTAATTAACAAACCTTTTCTATCAAACACCTCATGGGCAACCAAGATAAAAAATACACACTAATAGAAAGTATAAACAATTCTACATACGTAATTTTAAGAAGGCATAAATATAGGGCATTCCTTTAAATTGATATTTGGAAGATTATTTTCTTTTTTTTTCCTTTTTTTGGTGGTGCTGGAGATTGAACCCAGGACTTCAAGCATGCCAGGCAAGTGCTCTACCACTGATCTACATGACTACCCCAGTAAATTTATTTAAATATGCCTTTTTCTTAAAGGGAAACTATGAATGCTTATGAAATTTGAATCCTGAAGTAACTATTAAAATTCCCACTTGTCATGTAAAATTCTAACAGATCATTTTCTTTGGAGCTGAGATGAAATATTCCTGAAGATATTATTTTAATAGCTTCAAAGTAATCAATGCATAGGTTTATTATAATTTATTTGTAAATTACATCTTGGTTGGTTGCCTCCATTTTCCCTGTTAAGTTAGCAATGTTGTAATGATTTATATATACTTTTTTATTAAAATAATAACATAGATGCCTGGAAGTAGATCATCTGATTCAACGAAGAAATGTTATAAAGTGACCTTGATGCATTTTGCTAGTGTTTTCCCAAAGACTTTCACTTGCCCACTAGCAGTCTATATGAAGGCCACCTCACATCACCTCCGCAGTATCAAGTGACATAAAATTTTAAAAATCTAATTTAATACATGAAAAATCACAGTTTACTGTTACATAAACTTGCCTTCAACTGATTATTAACAAAGTCTGAAATATTCCCTTATACTCATTTTTTAATTTCTTTTTCTTAAAGAGATTTTTTTAAGAGAGAAGGTCAGTGAGAGAGAGACAGAGAGAATCTATTTTTATTGAGTTTTTCACATTACTTTCATTGCTCTGACATTTAGTTGTGTACATGGGTGCTGGGGTTTGAACCTGTGTACTTGAGCATGCTGGACAAGCGCCCATAACTGCCAAGCCACCGCTCCAGCCCCCATTTTTTAATTTCTTAAGCTTGTCTTTGTCCAGTGAATCATTAGTGTTTCTTACACTGATTTATCAAAAAATATATTTAAGTATTAATTTGTATTAGAATCATTTTATTATTTGACATTTTATTTTAAGTGTTTCAAAATATTTTCTATTAAACAAAACGTTCACACGGCATTGATGGATAGACTACTGTTTCCAGGTTACTGGGCCCACACAGTCTTTTTCCTGCCTCTCTTGTGAATTCCCACTAAATAATGCCACAGTCTTAAGAAGGGGGAAATAAAAATCAAAGGAACAAACAAATCAGGAGGAGAGCATTGGCAGAGGAAATTTCAATCGCTACTTGAAAGTCAGATGGAGGCATAATGATAATTTAAAGAAGCCAGAGGAAACCACTGCCCAGAAGAGCCAGAGGTAAGGTCAGCAGAGGCTGACCAGGAGCCCTCCACGGAGGGTTTTGATGAAGAGGGGAGGGTGGAAATGAGGAGACAGACTAAAACCCCTTGCCCTGGCCAGTCTACAGCAGGAGACAGCTATGCGCCCATGCCCAGGCAAACACACAGAAATAAACTTGTTTAAGGAAATCTAGTGTGTTAACTGAGCGAACTAGGGATGCCCATCCCTGGGTGGGAAATGGAGGTGACCATGCAGTGGCTCAACTCAGAGAAAGGTGCACAACCTGGGCTGTAAATGTAGAGTCAGCACCCTCATCTAATATCAGATCCAAGAGACTGAGCACGCTCAGAAGGTCTCCTTTTGCTTTGTTGTAAGGTGCAAAACTTTTCATTTTTAAGTAGTGCAAACAGTTGATCTTTGGGGAGAGATTGCTTCCACTGATATATTTTGCTTACAAAATTTCTTCTAAACGCTCCATATAAATATTGTTTCTCTTTTCCAAAACATCTTCAGTTTTAAACATTTTACACACTTTAATCCCTCAAAAATGTATTTTCTAAAACATGATAAAATCTAAACTAATAGTTTAAATGTCAAATTTTAATATACTACTTTTGATGTTTTGAATACAGTTCTTCTGTAAATGGTGGATTTTTTAGCTTAAGCTATTATTTTAGTCCGCTTTTTTGTTGCTGTGACTAAAGACCTGACAAAAACAATTTTAGGAGGAAGAGTTTATGTAGGGGCTCATGGTTTCAGGGTCCCAGTCCATAGGAGGCCAGCTCCATTCCTCAGGACTCGAGGTGAGGCAGAACATCATGGCGGCAGGCCTAGCTAGTAGGCAGAGAGCTCAAGGTATCACATTGAAAAGCAGAGCAGAGAGTGAACCTCCATGCCAGATGCAGAATATATACCCCAAAAGCAGTCCCCAGTGACCCACCTCCTCCAGCCACACCCTACCAGTTAATCCCTGTAAGAGGATCAACTCACTGATTGGGTTAAGACTTTCATAACCCAATCATTTCATCTCAGATTTCCCAAATTGTCACTCATGAGCTTTTGAAGGGCACCTCACATTCAAATCATAAAACCTTTCACTTTTTTCCATTGACCTTGACCTAGTTTAATATGTCAATGTCATTGTGCTTTAACTTTAAAATAATCATTAATGTTCAAAAAGCAGATTCTTCCATTATGTCACTTTCATAAAAATTATTTCAGTATTTTCACCAAGTTCCCAGAATTCCTCATAATACTCTAATTGATATTGTCATAAAAATATAAAAACATTTTAAAATAGGCATCATAATGATATTTAGTCTTCTTACTTAGGAATGTGGTATGTTTCTTCATTTATATTTTTCCTTTTGGTAAAATTTTACCATTTTACTTACATGACAACGACATATTTGTCTTCATGGTCACCTCCAGATATTTTTGTTCCTGATGTTATTATGAGATGACATTTCTCTCCAATAAATATGTGTTGCTGTGATTGCTAAATTTGTGTTTCTAGGCTGGGGATGTAGCTCAGTGGTAAAATGCTTACCTAGCATGCATGAGGCCTTGGGTTCAATCCCCAGCACTATCAAAAAAAATCCAAAAAATGTAATTTTCATCAAAACACATAAAGAAAGGAGTCAAATAGTTCAACAAGGTTTGACAGTCACTGAAGTCCCATGCCATGGTGCCTCCCAACATACACATCCCCTTGTTTGCAGCAAGCAGCCTCCTTCAACTCTGAGCTAATCTTCTCAGTATTTATTTCCATGTTTCCAAATAATCATTTAGAGTGCTGTTTATTGATGTTCACTTTTAAGGATTATATATTAACTAATCTTTCTTTTGCAGTCAATCCTCCCATCCTTCTAAATTTTTGATTTTCATTTGATCAATACGTACATTATTTTTATGTCCATATTATAGATAGCTGAGCAGTAATTTAACTTTCCTGATCAAATTTTTATTTTCATTAACATTATAATTGTCTTGTTTCATCTTATTTGTTTGGATTGATTTGTTTGTTTGTTTGGGGGTGTGTGTGAGAGAGAGAGAGAGAACAAGAGAGAGAGAGAGAGAGAGAGAGACAGAGAGACAAGAGAGCATGTTTTCCTATGTATTGCTCTTTATCTCCATACTCTTTCCCAGTAATGCAAGATCTTCTCAAAATATTTAAAAAACATTTAGCATTCCATCAAGCTCATCCTATATTTTGAAGTATGTTCCTGCATACTTCAAGTAGAGTCTCACTCCAGCTCGTTATTCCCTGGAGTTTTCTCATGTGTCCAAGAACTCTCTCTTGTGATGGATCCTTTGTTTTCTAGATTCCATGTTCCTCTTTCTCACGTTGTTACTCTACTATAGCAAAGCGTGTCTCCAGTCATTTCCCGAGGAAAAAATATATGGGGGGTAAATTTTTGTATATACGTTACATCTCTATAAATGCCTTTTTTTGACCCTTGCACTTGGTTAATACCAATGAACTGAGCACAGAATTCTAAGTTGGAAGTTGCTTTCATTTAAAAGGTTTTTTCCTTTTGAATTAGTGCATTATAGTTTTATATAGTGGTGATATTTGTTGCTACATATTCATGTATGCACATGATGTAACAATATATTTTTACCAACATCATTCCCCAGTATTTCCCTTCTCCCTTTTCCTTCCCACTTCCCTCCCTTTGGTCTCTTCCCTCAACTTTACTGATCTCCCTTCAAATTTAATAAGGCCTCCTTCTCTCCACTGCAACCTTTTATTTTTTCTTTTTCTTTAGCTTCCACATATAAGAGAAAATATACTACCCCTGATCTTCTGAGTTTGTCTTATTTCTTTTTTTATTAAGAAATTTAGTTGTTACACAATCAAAAATGCTTCCAATGAAACAATATGATGTGTACATATTCTGAAAATTAGATTTACCCCCTAGTGCCCCCCTAATTTCCCACCCTTACCCCTCCTCTTACCCACCTCCTCCCTCCTTCCCAATACATGTCTATGAATGCTTAGGTTGTATGTCACTACACCTTTGCTGGGTTTAATACATGAGACTTGACCACCTTTCACACTGGCCGGGGTCTAGCTCCAGCCTTCACAGATGAGTGAAGGCATTCAACCCTTGACTCTCTGAGTTAGGCTGACTTCACTCAGCATGATTTCTTCCTTAGCCATACATTTACCAGCATATAAATCCCATCCATTTTCCTGCAAATGACATAATTTCATTTTTCTTTATGACTGAATAAAACTCCATTGTGCGTATATACCACATTTCCCTTATTCATTCATCCATTCATGGACACCTAGACTGCTTCCATAGTTTGGCTATTGTGAGTCATGGTGCTATAAACATGGGTATGCATGTATCATTATAATATGCTGACTTTGATTCTTTGGGATACACATCAAGGAGTAGTGTGGCTATGTCCCATGGTGGTTCCATGCCTAGTCTTTGGAGAAACCTGCAGACTGACTTCCATAGTGATTGTAATAATCTACAGTTACAGTTCCTCAACAGTGTGTAAAAGTGTTCCTTTTTCTCCAAATCCTCTCCAGCATTTGTTATTGTCCTTATTCCTGATGATTGCCATTCTGACTGGAGTGAGATGAAATCTCACTGTAATTTTGATTTCCATTTCACTAACTGCTGATGATTTTTAACATTTTTCACATATTTGCTGGCTATTTGTATTTATTCTTTTGAGAAGTGTCTATTTAGTTCATTTGCCCTTTTAGTAATTGGGTTAGATATTGAAGGCTGTTATTTTTTGGTGTAAATTTTTGAGTTCTGTATATTCTATGTATATATTCTAGATATAAATCCTCTATCAGAAGAGTTGCTAGCAACGATTTTCTCCCATTCTTCAGGTTCTCTCTTCACATTCTTAATTGTTTCCTTTGCTGTGCAGAAGCATTTTAATATGAAACCATTTCATTTATAAACTCTTGGCATTATTTCCTGAATTTTAAGTGTTTTATTGAGAAACTCATGCCCTACATGGAATGCTGGCATGTTGACTCTGTTTTCTTTAGGAGTGACAGTGACTCTGGTCTAATTCCTAGGTCTATTAGCTGTTTTGTCACTCAAAGTTTGAATGCATTTGTTTTCCTGAAATCATAGTTGCTGTTTCCTAAAATTGTGTATTGTTCTCAAAATGCTGTTTTATTTTACTTCTGTTCTTGATAGATTTGTGCAGTTTTTGTCTTTTCTTTTTTTTAAGACAGAGGGACAGTGAGAGAAAGAGAGAGAGAGAGAGGGAAAGAGAGACTCAATTTCATTTAGTTTTTCACATGGCTTTTGTTGCTGAGACTTTGTTTTGTATGTGGTGCTGGTGTTTGAACTTGTGTACTTGTGCATACCAGGCAAGAGCTGTAACTGCTGAGCCACTGCTCCAGCCCCACTTTGTCTTTTTTTTTTTAATCTCTTGGAAGTTGGTTTCTTCCACATTTCTTTCCGGTTTATAGTGTCTCTGTTGAGGGAAATTCTGCCATTGAGATTCTTGGTTGCTTTCCTGAGCCTGTTTTATTCTCCCTGGGAGATTTTAGGATGTCCTGTTCTCACATGTTCTAGAATTTCACAGGGATGTGTGGGTTGATTTTCATCCATTTTTCTGAGTACTCACTCGGGGGACTCTTCAAATCTGGCAACGTTCATCCATATGAGTACTTACTTCCTGGAATTATTTCAGATTTGATACCTTTGTCCATTTTCTTCCCCCTGTCTTGATATTTTTTTGAAAGTCTTCTCTGTTATTGTACTTCCTAGATTCTTTCTTTACCCCTTTCTTTTTCTCATTTCTGTGACACTTGGTTGTACTTCCTGAGGCATTTCTTGAAGTTAATTGCCCAATTATTCTACTAAATTTTTCTTTACTGAAATTATAGCTGTAATTTTCTAAAGTTCTAATTTTTGTATTTTATTTACTCCTGTTCTTGATCGATTTATGCGGGAATGTTTTTAAGAGAGAGACGGTGAGGGAGAGAGGGAGAGAGAGGAGGGGAACAGAGAGAATCAATTTTATTTAGGTTTTCATCTGGCTTTTGTTACTCAGACACTTCATTGTGTACGTGGTGCTGGAGTTCAAACTGATGTCCTTGCATGTGCCATGCAAGCACCGTAACCACTGAGTCATTGCTCCAGCCACGGGTTTGTTTTTTTGTTTTTGTTTTATATATCTCTTTGAATCATTGGTTTCTTCCAAGTTTCTTTAGGCTGTCTTTGTGCTGGATTTGAGTTTTCTGTTTCTGCGTATTTCAGAAAGAAAATTTAAAAATTGTGAAGCGTTATTATCTACACCAGTGCCTGCTTCAGAGTAGAATGATCTGACTGAACCATACCATTTGGATGCCCTTTCCCATTGTTATTTTGCTCAGCTTTATGCCCTGGACCACTCAAATTCCCCAAGAAAACTTCTTAAGTTGTCCTAATTGAAGAGCACAAACAGCTGTCAGACTTCCAAGAGCCATCAAGAAAGAAGGCTGAGGATCTCAACTGTCAGTGGATAAACAGGCACTTATGTTCTTCTTTTTGGTTCTAGAACACAGCTGAGCCTAGGGTCCACCCCCACATGCACCCGTTGTCTTCTCCAGAGGAAAAAAAACTCACATCTTCCACCACCTCAAAGGAGAAGGGCAATCACACATGTAGATGAAACTGGGGATGGAATCTGTTATCTATCCAGCATTTCGATCGTTTTTTTTTTAAGCTTCATAATAACCCACTACCTTACTCCCCTGTGAATCCCTTAGATTTTGATGGATAAATTAACTCACTTCTCTATTTTCCCCATTGGGAGCTTAGAATCCACAGTTCTAAGGTCCAATACTAAGCATGGTGCCATTCTCCCATCTGCTTACGTTTTTCCAAAATATCTCTCGTATTCATGTTCCTTATGGATATACGTTATTAAATTGATGCTCTCACTACTTTTTAAAATCAGTTTCATGATTTTAAACTCATGAGGGAGCACTGTGTGTTCACCTTGCCTACTCCTATGGAAAGTGTCCATTGTCGTGACACCTTAGTTGGTAAATAAAGGATGTGCAGATTTGTTCTTGCTATTTTATTTGTCACACTGAGCTTTCACTAATTATAAGTTTGCCAACTTGTTCTTTTATATATATCTAGACTTATAATCTGTAAATATAAATATTTCATAAATGTATGCAAAGATATAGATTATTCAAATATACAAATGTATGCAAATGTATAAAATACATATATACAAATATGTATGATCATATAGAATATACACATATAGAATACAAACATACAATACATGCACATGTATAAACATATATATTTATATATATGATATTATATGCATTATTGCACTTACCTAAATTTCCAGGAAAATGTTGCATAAAAAATGGTTTTAATGGTTATTTTTCATTTAATTGCAAAGTTTCTAATGGTTTTACTACTAAGCATTTCTTTCCCTATAAGTTGTTGGTAATATTTCTTTTTATTATCTTAAGAGCATTGTAAGTATCAAAGCTCTGTCTGCAAAAGATAAGAAAATTTTATGTTACATTGAATTCATACACATTGAAATATTATTTACAACTAATATATTGATTTTGGACATTGTTTACAAAAATAATTTTCTAAAATAAAAAATCACTCATGTAAGATGTGTAATAACATTTACTGAATTTCTCTCAGCACTGTAGAGACCCTACTGTGTGACAAGTCAGTGTGCCAGACAATGGGAAGTATAAACAAGGTCCATCCTTACACCCATGCAGCTCCCATCCTGGTTGCCTTGAAACAAAAGTGTCTGACTATTCAGATATGGCAAACAGAAAGACTTCTCAGAACACCTGGGCATTTAATCAGAGGTTTAAGGCTTGAATAATAAGGTCAGAGGTGGTATCATTTAATGAAATGGGAAATACTGGGAAGGCATAGTTTGGGGGAGGGCAACAGGGAAGGATTCAAATGTTTTATTGGGACATATAAAGTGTAGATATCTATTAGGCAACCTGGTAGAAATGGCAAGCAGTCCGTCTGATCTAGGAATCTAGAGCTCAGGGGCAATGACAGAACCGTATATAGAAACTTACAATTTCTCAGGAGCAGTTATATTTAAAAATTTGGGGCTGGATGATATCATTAAGGGAGTGAGTGTCTAATATTAGAGTGAAGAGGAAGAACTAGAGTAGGATCCTAAGGAGCCCAGAAGTTGCAAAGGAGCCTGAGTAGGAGCATCAGCAAAGGAGGAAGAAAATCAGAGAGGCCTGCGTGGACAGGATTGATATATCATCCTCATGGCCGATGACGAATGAGTGACTTACCATCAGTCATTTCTTTTTCCATTAGCTGATTTTACCTTCTGCTATAGAATAAATAAAAATGATCACAATAGCAGGAATTTTTTAAAAAAATAACAAAACCAAAAGGCAGTGAGCCAGATACTCATCAACAATACATGAGGACAAGTGACTGGCAAACATTTTATAATAAACTGAAAAATCTAGCAGCAAGAATAGGGGTAATTTTAAAAATGAGAGAATACACTTTTGGGAAACATCAATGACGATGAAGAGGGATACCTACCCCTAAGCTCCAAGGCAGTCTAAAAGTGAGTGAAGCAAAAGGGTTAGGAGCACAAACAAACAAACAAAAAAAATGGGACTAGCATTTTGATGTTGCTCACATGCGAAGTTTGCAGTGAAAGGTGCTAAGCTAGAAAGTGGGCAAGGTAGCACA
>PVKS010041051.1:0-16263 GCA_004027875.1 Aplodontia rufa
CTCCTATGGCGCATGCTGTAAAATCAAAATTAAATGAATGGGATGCAATTAAACTAAAAAGCTTCTGCACAGCTAAAGATTTAGTTGAGAACATCAACAGAGAACCCACAGAATGGGAGAAAATTTTTGCCTGCTACACCTCAGACAGAGGGCTAATATCCAGAATATATAGGGAACTAAAGAAATTAAAATCCAAACTTGCAAAAAATCCAATCGATAAATGGGCTAAAGAACTTAAAAGAAACTTCTCTCCAGTTGAAGTTCAGAAAGCCCATAAATATATGAGAAAATGCTCTACATCATTAGCTATAAGAGAAATGCAAATCAAAACTTCAATGAGATACCACCTCACTCCTGTTAGAGAGGCAAAAATGAAAAATACAAACAATGACAGATGCTGGAGGGGCTGTGGGAAAAGAGGAACACTACTACACTGCTGGTGGGACTGCAAACTGGTTCAGCCACTATGGAAAGCAGTATGGAGAATCCTCAAAAAATTAAAGATGGAACCACCTTACGACCCAGCTATCCCACTCCTGGGAATTTTCCTAAAAGATTTAGAATCAGCGTATTATAGCGATGTGGCTTCATCAATGCTTATAGCAGCTCAATTTACTATAGCTAGATTATGGAACCAACCCAGATGCCCCTCACTTGATGAGTGGATACAAAAGCTTTGGTTCATATATACTATGGAATACTACTCGGCCATCAGAGAAGACGATATTATAGCTTTGGAAATCAAATGGATGGAGATGGACAGAATTATGCTTAGTGAAGTCTCCCAAGCTCAGAGACTTAAGGGCCGAATGGTTTCTCTCATCTGTTGATACTAGAATTTATGTTGAAGCAGTAGGACAGACGGGTGACCTAACAAAACCTCAAATTGAATGACTTTCAATGCAACAGGGGTGAAAGCTCCCTAGGTAACTTGGAGGTGTAGGGAAGGGGATGGGGAGGGGGGAGGGTATATGAAGAACTCATAGGAGTCTGGTGATTGGGAAGAAGGGGGAACCATCCCAGAAGCTGATGTTATTCCTACACTAGATACCCATTTAACACATGAGTTCTTCTGGGGGAAACTGCAATAGATGAAACCCATAGTAGCTTATCTATGTGTTAGCATTACCCCTGGTTAACAAAGTTTACACACATTGATTGCTACTGTTTTGACAATGTTTCCCCTTCATCTGTATCCTGTATCGCTATATACTTCTAATAAATGTGAAAAAAAAATCATCCATCACCCCCAGTCATGGGGCTTCTGTAGCTTGTGGGTTGGTGCCAGGGGCATCTCCTGCTGCCTTCAACCACTCTCCTTACTCCTGGCAACAACATCTCTGCACCATTTGGAGAAACATCAGCTCCTGCAAATATGTCCTCATGGGCAGGCACATAACCGAAGCTGGACCACTCAGAAGTCAGCCCCTGGCAACTTGAATCTGGAGCAGGACACTGTATCTGTTTCCTAGAGGTGATGGAACAAAGTACCACAAACCAAGTAGCTTGAAATACCAGAAACTTACAGTGTTTTAATTCTGGAGGCCAGACTCTTAAAACCAAGGGGTCAGCAGAGCTTCTATCTCTCTGAAACCAATAGGGGAGGCATTTTCTGTTTTGAACAGACGGTTCAATATTCCCCCTCCCTCAAATTCACATTGAAATCTAATTACTAACGTGATGGCATTTGGAAGTGGGGGCTCTAGGAGGTGTTTAGCTCATGACGGTGGAGCCCTAATGAATGGGATTAGTACTCTTCTTCTATTCCTACCACGTGAAGACAAAAGGTGTCTGTCTGCTGCACAGAGGACCCTCACGAGAACCCGACCACACTGGCACCCTGATCATGCACTTTCCAGCCTCCAAAACTATGAGAAATTTCTGTTGTTTTAAGCCACCCATTTATGGTATTTTTTTAATAGCAACTCAAACTAGCTGAAACACCTTCTTTGCCTCTTCTAGGGCTTGCCAACAATTCTTGATGTTCCTTGGGTTATAAATTATCACCCTAACCTCTCTATCCATCATCGTCCTTGGCCATCCCTCTGTCTCCCCTCTTATGAGAACACCAGTCATATTAGATTGGGGTCCACCCTCTGCCAGTATAACCTTATCTTCACTTGATTGCATCTGCAAAGACCTTGTTTCCAAATAAAGTCACATTCAGAGGTACTAGAGATGAGAACTTCAGCAAATTGTTAGCAGGGATCCAAGTCAACTCATATCACACAGGAAGCCTGCAGACGTGGGGACATTAGGCACTGAAGAAAGGAACCTGATGATGGAAGAAATCGAAATCGTGCTGAGCAAAGTTAGCCAAACCCGGAGAGTCGAAGGTCAATGTTTTCCCTCATTTGTGGAGGAGAGAGCAAATCCAGGCTTGGGTGAAAGGTTGTTAAACTCATGTATTAGACCCAGCAAAGGCATAGCACCACATAATCTAAGTCAACCATAGACATGAGGGGAGGGGGTATGTAGAAGAGGGGAGAGGGAGGGAGGATAGGGAAGGATCTAGGGAGACAATCAACAATGTAGCATACTCTTTACCCCCCGAGAATCCAAATAATACGTATGCATTAAATTCTGGAAAATTCAAAATCTAAACATTTATATTGCTTGTAGGGGTGAAATATAGAAGAATAATGAGACTGGGGTGTGGGCAATATAGGAGTAATTCTGATTTAAGAAAAAATCCATATCATACTGTTACTTTATATGCATTTGTGATTGTACAATAACTCAACTCCATTTTTTAGTTTATTTACTTTTTTAAGAAAGAAGGACAATGAGAGAGAGAATCAATTTTTATTGAGTTTTTCCACATGGTTTTTGCTGCTCTGACACTTAGCTGTGTACTTGGGTGCTAGGTTTTGAACCCATGTACTTGTGCATGCTGGGCAAGTGCTATAACTGCTGAGCCACTGCTCCAGCCCCAACTCAACTCCTTAATAAAAAAAAAAAAATTTAAAAAAAGAAAGAAAGGAGCCTGAAGAGACACCCTAGATCACTGATTTGCCTTGGGTCCTGGGTTTTCCATAGTCTACCTAGGAGATTTTCTTTGATTCTATGGTTTATATCCCAATATTCTTAACATAAGCTCTTCTCAATTTTGTTTTTCTTCCCTTTCTGATATCTAATTTTTTTAAAAAAGAGAGAGAGCAAAAGTATAAGAGAAAGAGAGAATCGATTTTCTTTCGTTTTTCATCTGGTTTATGTTGCTCTGACACTTAGTTGTGCATGTGGTGCTGGGGTCTGAACCTGGGTCCTCGCACATGCCAGGCAAGCACTGTAATCACTGAGCCACCACTCTAGCCCCCTCCCCAATTATTTTATGTTTCCCACAACCATAATATCCTAAATGGACCCAATCCTCCAAGATAAAGGGGCTCAGTGTGTGCAGATTCCCCTGGCCCAAGATCATCTCTCCAGGACCCCCTTCTGCCTCAGTCCTGCAGGATGTGCTTGGCAAGAACCGGCCCACTGGCTCCTCTGTGGACTTGATGGAGGTGGAAGTCCTTTCCCAGTCTTCTTTATTGAGGGTGCCTCTTTCTCACTGTAGTTCAGTTGAAGAAGTTTTGCTGGTTCACCTGGTTAGATTGTGTCTTCGCCCTGCACTTATCACAGGGTGATTGTGAGAATTAAGTAGAGAAAAGGAATGTGAAAACCAATCATGAACAGCCAGGGGCTGTACAATCTGAAGGCCAGATCTCCAATCAAGGAGAAGCAAGCAGTGAACGCTAGATTCAGAACACCCCTTGGGTTTATCTTCAGTCCCTTACCCTGATTTATTTGACTTTTAAACATTTTATTGCCTAAAATTAGGTTTTATTCATAGTCATCTACTTGACTTTTGGTCTTCTTCAGCAGAAAATAGGTTTCACAAAGCAAGGACTTGCTTTCACTCACTGATGTATCCCCGGTGTCTGAAAAAAATAAATGAGTAGACGAACGAACAAATGAAAGGAAAAATAAGCTCCAAATGGGCTGCATTGTTAGCATTGCAGACGGGTTACTTAATCTGAGTCTTAATTTCCTCCTCGTTAAAAGAAAGATGATAAAAATCTACATGGGTAAATTATTATAGGAATTCTGATGAACTAAGGCTAGTTCTTTTTTATTTTCTTTTTAAAGAGACAGGGACAGTTAGAAAGAGACTCGATTTTATTTACTTTTTCATGTGGCCCTTGTTGCTCCAATACTTGGTTGTGTACATTGCACAGGGCTTTGAACCCACGGACTTGCGCATGCAAGGCAAGCACCATAACCAGTGAGCCACAGGGGAAGTCACAAGGCTAGTTTTTCTAAATGCAGTCTACAGACCAGAGGCTGTGACATCATCCCTAAATGCAGATCCTTAGGACCCATCCCAGACCCAAAGAGTCAGAAGCTGCATTTTAGTAAGATTCCCAGAAACTTCATGTGCACATTATAGTTTGAAAAGTCTTGATCTCATTTGAAAATGTTTTATAAACTGTCAAGCAATACACAAGCATAATATTTTCAGTTGTGTGTCGTACTTTCCCACACAATCTCATTTCCATGTCCAAAGATGTGTATCCCAGGGGCCTGGTACACAATACTCAGGACAGTCCAAATATTTGATAAAAGACATTGCATGATAACAATAAACAATGATCTTAGAGGAGCTCTCATATTGTTGAAGACAACATTACTGAGTATCATCTTTTCGCCAAAAAAAAAAAAAAAATTGTTAATCATGCCCAATACACATAATCTTTGACCAAGTAATCCTACACGTAAAAAATAAAATAAAATAAAACTGTCGTAAGGAAGTAATTAAGCACATGCACGATTTAACTCAGATTTATATTGGGAGAAAATGGAGACAATTCAAATCAGTAGATTCAATGATTTAAAATAAAGTGGGCATGTCCAAATAATGCAAACCTTTGAAATTACATTAGGAATTATGAAACTATGTTTCTATCACCAGTGTGTTAGTCAAGCAAGACCATGCAGGGTAATAAAAAATTTTTTAGTTTGTTTTGTTTTCCCTTCTGCAATTTTTTTTTAAAGAGAGAGAGAGGAAGAGAGAAATTATATTTCTTTTTTCATCTGGTTTTTGTTTCTCTGACACTTAGTTGTGTATGTGGTTCTGGGGTTGGAACCCAGGTCCTTGTGCATGCCTGGCAAGCGCTCTAACCACTGAACCCCTCTGCTCCATCCCTCTCTTCTTCCTTTAGCCATTGGGGGATTTTTTTTTCATCCCCATGGAAGAAAACCAGAGCTGCCCTCATGGGACATCTGGGCCTCTTATATCATGGAAAGTGCTCCTGACAGTGCAGGCCTTTGTGGGGGTAAATCTGTTTAGTAACAGGTTGCCCAGTTCCATGTAATAATTAAAAGGTTGCTCTTCATTCAAAGTTAAAAGTTCTCCTTCCTCCAACTGTTGTTGCCACAGCCTCACCCCCCTGCAGGGCTAATTCTTAAAGGAAGCAAAGGGCTTGCTCACGAAGAAAGGATGGGGAGTGTGGACCAGATGGAAAGAACAGTCTAAACAACGGTGGGCATTCCTTAGGGAATGCTGAGTTAACCATCCAGGCAGAGGCACAGCCCAGTTTCAGACTCCACAAATTCAGCCTCTCTGAAAACCAGATACAATTGGAAGTTTGCAAAAGAAACATTGCATGTGTGTGCAGACAGTCTTGTGGGCTTTTGATAGCATTGGTTTGGGAATTAACCGGGGTTAAGTTCAAATCCTCAATTTGCCATTTAGTAGATGTTGGGTAAATTGTTTAAACTCCCTAACCTTCAGTGTCTTCATCTGCAAAATGTTTCCCTAGGTTATGAGACAATGCATCCTAAGAATGAGGCACTGTGCCTGGAAAATAGCTCCCCAAACGCTTCCTACATAAATGGTAGCTTGGGTGACCCAGGACACCACAGGCTGACCCCCAGTGGTCAAGCATCCGAAGCAACCTTGACATCTGCAATCCTAGCTAGCAGCTGGGGCCATCTGCCTTCACTCGAACCTGGAACTCTCCCCTTCCCAGAAGAATCATGCCAAAGAGGTGCTCATCATGGGCCTTGGAAGCCGGGGCTGGCCTCAAGCTGAGCTCAGAAGACACTGCCTTCAAGTAAGTGGTTAAAGAAGTCAGACTTTCAGAGACCAATGGGAACTGGAGACCACAACTCCTTCCGGAATGCTATGACTTTCCTAGAACAATCTTGGGATCTTCCTGAGTTGGGAAAGGACACTCAGCAATGGCAGATTTCATTCCTTACCATTCCACTGAGAGGAGGGGGAGTGGAATGCAAGAGGAGTGACATGAGACATATTTGAAAAATTATTTATTTTAAATGTTTCAACAAATTAAAACCTGTGCTTGGGGCTGGAGCAGTGGTTCAGCGGTTGGATCGCTTGCCTGGCATTTACAAGGACCCGGGTTCAAACCGCAGCACCACATATACAACTAAATGTTGGAGAAACAAAGGTAAGATGAATAAATAAAATTTATTCTCTCTCTCTCTCTCTCTCTCTTAAAGAGGACAGTGAGAGAGAGAGAGAGAGAATAAATTTCATTTAGTTTTTCATTTGGCTTTCGCTGCTCTGAGATTTCGTCATGTACATGGTGCTGGGGTTTGAACTTGCATACTTGTGCAGGCCAGGCAAGCACTATAATTGCTGAGCCACCACTCCAGCCCCCTATCCTTCTCTCTTAAAAAACAAAACAAAACAAACAAACAAACAAACAAAAAACAATTTGGACTTGATTAAAAGCAACTATTCCATATTCAACTTCACCCCATCCAGCAGCCTGTTCCCCAGGGGCAACCATTTTAAATTCTTTTGGCTTTTTCTTTTGGATGCTAAAACCACATCTTTACATAGTCCATAGAAAATTCCATATGTGTGAATTTGTCTGCTTGCTAAATTTTATTTATAACTCCAAAATCAATCCTCATGGTCCTTTTGCTGTTGATACCAAAAATTTGAGTCACTCCTAATGTGCTCATGTATCACTGAGCTTTATACAGAAATGACCAGAGGACGGAGACCGCAGGGAAGTGTATTGCATGAAGTTCAGGCCCTGGGACCACTTGGATGGAATTTGAATTCTAACTCTGGCCCCTGTTAGTGAGGTAGCCATTCTCTTAACACTTCTAACCTTTAGACATTTTTAAAAGTAGAATCAGCTGACCTCAATATTTATAGCAGCACCATTCACAATAGTTAAATTGTGGAATCAACTCAGATGCCCACCAATAGATGAATGGATTAAGAAATTGTGGTATGTATACACAGTGGAGTTTTACTCGGTCATAAAGAAGAATAACATTATGACATTTGCCAGTAAATGGATGGAAATGGAGAATATCATGCTAAGTTGAAAGAAGCCAGACTCAGAAACTCAAATGTTGAATGTTTCTTTCATACGTGGAAGCTAGAGTGAAACAAAGGAAAAGAAAAGGGAACATGAGAAGTGTAGAATCAGGAGATCAAGAAGCAGAGTGGAGGCATGGGGAAGGGGAGGCAATGTGGAATGAATTCATACAAAAATCATGGTATGTGCATTATCAATATGCCACAGGGAATTTCACCTTTATATATAAGTAAAAAGAGCTGATCAAATATAAATAAAGGAAGTCTAACAGCAAAAGAAGGAGAATGGGGGTGGGGGTAGGAGAGAAAAAGGAGGAGGGGATCATGAACTGAAATCAAATTCCACAAATGTGTGAGCTTGTCAGGATGAACTCAACTACTGTGTATAAACTATAAAGCTCTAGTTATAAAAAACTTAATAAATGAATAGGATCAGGCTGGGGATAAAGATCAATGGTAGAGCACTTGCCTAGCATGCATGAGGCCCTGGAGTGAGAAAAGAAGAAAAAGAAAAAAAAAAAAAAAAAAGAAGGACCTTCCAGGGTGGATTATTTCTAGGATAGAGGACTATAATCTATGTGATATGTGTGTGCACACATATGTGCACATTTTCCTCAGGAGCAGTGGTCAGTATTGGCTAATTCAGTGTTTGCAGGAACTATATAAAACATTACTACCATGAATAATGAGAACGAAACAGCAAAAAATTGGCGGATACTGCAAGTTTCCCTTGGTGTCTTGTGGCTATCTTAAAAAACACACACTGACCATGCATCCAGTGCACAGGTTTTTTTCAATTACCCTCATAATAATGGGAGTACATTTACCTTAAACAGATGCTTCTAACAGCTTTGGTTTGAAGAAAGTGGTAGTTCATTCTTTCTGCCCAAATTATGGGACTCTCAGCCATGCTGGACCTCCAGCTAGAACAGAGAAAGCCTACCCTGGTAACTTCTCCCATCTCTCTGTCAGCAGTTTGCTTCTGGTCTAGGCACATCCTCTCTATCAACCATCTGCTAAAAAAGGCAAAAATCCATCCATTCATATCAACATTTTTGAATATTCAGGAAATAGTCCCTTATCTCTCCTGCCTCCTTCAGTTTGCAAATCTGCCTCTTAAAATATTGTATATGAGTTGGGTGTGGTGGTCCACACCTGTAATCCCAGCAACTTGGGAGACTGAGGCAGGAGAATAGCAAGTTTCTGGAACTTAATGAGGTCCTAAGCAACTTAGTGAGACCTTGTCTCAAAAGAAAAACATAAAAAGGGCTGAGGATGTGGCTCAGTGGTAAAGTGACTCTGGATTCAATCCCCAGTACTCAAAGAAAAAAAAAAAACTTTAATCGTATATGATAGTTTGAGCAAACATTTTGCCACTGCGTAACAAGAATCTACCAGCTTTCCTGTCTACAGTTTTGTCCCCTCCTTGGCTGAAACCCAACCTGCTCCTAACCTTACTTCTGGGTACCACATTCTGTGTCAGGTGTAAATAACAGAACCCTCTATGGCCGCTATGGCTAACAATATTAGTAATACTCACAAAATCTTGGGGGACTGCAAAAGAAAGAGACAAAGAGTTAAGCATCAGAAACAGTGTCGCTTGCATGTCATATTGTTACTTTATATGCGTTTATGATTGTACAATAACTCTTAAATAAAAATAAAAAAAAAGAACAGTGTCACTGTCTAGGGCTGGGGACGTAGCTCAGTAGGTAGAGTGCTTGCCTAGCAATCCTGAGACCTTCAGTTTGATTCCCAGCCCTGCAAAAGGAAAAAAATACTAAAGAACCTTGGCTAAAACAATGCTATGAAAGTGACAAAAAGGAAGAATCACCATTGCAGCATATGACCTTGACTTTACTATGCTTGCTTTGCCACCTGCCAGTGAGGTCACATCCCATCTGCATCAGAATGTCAGTCTTGCAGTCTCCAGGAAATCACCAATGCTGCCACTACCATCACCATAGTCACTCACTCATGCCACCACCCACGTCGGAAAAGATGGAAGCTCCAAAAATACCCCGTCTCCACTATTCACTCACTTCCAAATTAAAGCCATGCCCTTGTGTATCTGAATGAAACAGCCTAGGATGACCTAGGCTTATGAAGTCTGTGCCCCAGCTAGGGAAGCTGGGGATTTGAGTTCTGATTTCTAGACTGGGATAAAAATATAGATGTTTTCATGAATATTAAAGAAGACTTTTCAAGGATGATGGGCAGTCATGAATATGACTGATGTCTACTACAATTGTTTTAAAGTGGGAAAAACAAAATGCTTAACAATAGGTTTGGAAATCCTATCACTTGCTTAAGAAGTAAATAAATAAATAAATAAATAAATAAATAAATAAATTTACACGCATAGACTATCTCTGGAAGGTTCCAGAGAAACAGCAACTATTATCTCTAGGGAAGGGAACCTTATAATTAGATGGGGAGGAAGATCTAATTATCCTTTGTATCTTTTGCCAAAGATGGATGCTATGTAAAAAAGGAGAAGGAGCAAAGGAAGAAGAAATAGAAGGAGGCTCAGCAGGAGAGAGAGAGGGAAGAAGAGAGTGTTTCTTGCTCCTCCATTGTCAACATCTGGCTGCAGCTAGTGAAGTTCTTCTTCCTGGCTTTTCCTCACCCTTCTTCATCCAGGGCCTGCAGATAGATAGATCAGGACACACCCTTTCCACCAGGGCAAGGAGAACGTTTTAGAACTTGCCTGGGCATAGAAAGTGCTGGTTATCCATCCAGTTGGAAAGGAGCACCTGGCTATTATAAACACATTCTGCTTCTTCAAACCAAGCAAAGCATGTTGTCCACACACATGAACACACCACCTGCTTTGTGCATCCCAGAGCCTTGGTGAAAATAAAAATACGTTTTAGGTGTCTACTGCATTTCTTGCTATACAGACCTTTAGCATGTTTATAAGCTGAAGACTTTGTGGACAAGTTTATATTAAGTAGTATCCATTTGCTTTGCAAATGAAGCTGTCAATCAGCAATCAAGGGGGGGGTGGGATTTTTTACCTCCTTTCTTCTTTAAGCAGCTTTCAGACTAACTAAATTATAGAATACATAGAATTTTTTTTTTTAACTTTGAGGACTCATTTAAGAAAGTGGGAAGGCACTAGAGGAAGAAAGCTGCTTGGGTTTAACAAAGTAAAGCAGCTGGGACTTTCAAAGATGCAGCTCCCTTTTGTGTTTGATGATCGCAGACTATGATCCAATGATCACATTTCTCCTCCAGTCCAATTTACTCATGTCCTGCATGACACATGATAATGTAGATATGACTTTTCTTTCTTTACCTTTTTTTTATAGTACTAGAAATTGAACTCAGAGGTGCTTTACCACTGAGCTACATCCCCAGCCCTTTTACTTTGAGACAGGGTCTCATTAAGTTGCTGAAGCTGGTCTTGAACTTGTGATCCTCCTGCTTCAACCTCTCATACTTCCTAACAGCTGTAACACCTGGCAGTAGTTCACACCTGCCTTCCACATTCCTTTCCATCATATTTACAATTTGAAGATAAAACTATTCCTAGTTAATCTGAGCACTGTCAGCAAATGTATGGTACCTAGCTTGGGGTGTCTCTAATACACTGACTAAATGAACAAATAAGCTAATTAAATTCACGGCTGATTAGTATATATGAATTAATTAAATAACAGATTCAGAGTGTTGATTCTGCTTTTTTAAGGATGACAAGTACGCATTGTGCATCCGCACTTGTACGTGTGCGTGTGCGTGTGTGTGTGTGTGTGTGTGTGTGTGAAATTTTAAAGTCAAGAATACACATCCTAGGGGCTGGAGGGGTGGCCCAGTGGTTATACACTTGCCTGGCATGTGCTAGGACATGAGTTCAGAACCCCAGCACCTTGTACACAACAAAAGCCACGTGAAAATTGAGCCTCTCTCCCTCTCTCTTTCTTTAAAAAAAAAAAAAAAGAATACACTTCCTAAACCACTTCTAACTCAGGACCTTAGAGGATGGGTTAGATTTGTGTCTGAAAAATGACAACAATTAAGTAGTAATTAAATTTTTCAAAAGCAATTTTAAAAGCTTTCTAAATAAACATCCCTGAATATGGTTATTAATTTCAAACAAAAACAGAAACAGACTTCTACCTTTTGTAACTTTTTTTACTAAAATTTAAATTATTGCCAGCTTTATGTTCTTGGTTTAAACCGCTGAAGTCTGTCTTCTGGCTGCTTGAAATTCCATCAGGGAATGGTGGGCTTTCGGCCCCTCTACCCATTTTACAGATGAGGAGAAGGCCATTTCCAAGCCTGTTTTATTAACCACTTCTTTTCCTCATTGCCCACCCCTCCATCTGGCCTGCAGTAAACATTCAATACCGGAGTGCTGTAATAAGGAAGAGGTTCCGTAAATCCCCGAAGGTCACCCACGGCTCCTGGGTAGCCCAGTTCTCCTGGGAAGTAAATCCGACAGGAAGGTGACTGGGTGGTGATGCCCAGATGGGGCCCAGACTTCTACATCAGAACTGATCTTGGATCACCCGGGGTGTCCCATTCCTGGCACCTCACCCTTTTTAGAATTTAGATGATCTTACTCAGCGATGAATCGTTTTTTGTCTCTCCCACCTGGCGCTCCAGGGCTCTTTACAAAGTGAGCCAGCTGTTGTGGCCAGGAAGTGGGAATCCACCCCAGTGTGGCAGGGCAAGTCCAAGGCTTCCAACACGCCAGCCAGTGCCTGGGATAACCGGGAACTTTGGGGGCGGCCTAAGATAAAGGGGATGAGAGGCTTGCAAGAGAGGTCGCGGAGTGGGCGCACGTCCAGGTACCCCCGGCCTCCTGCCCCAAAGCACCTCTTTGGCCACCTTTTGCCCTTTAAAAATCTGCAGCCTGCACCTCCTCTCCGAAACAGCAAGATCTAGCAGGCCCGGGGACCGACGTGCCCCCACCTGCCCGGCCGCACTGGCTTCGGCGGTGTAGCTGGCGGCCGCGTAGGACGGCGGCGAGGCACCCGCGCGCCGCGCACCGCAGCAGCAGGACGCTGAGCCTCTGCGGGAGGTCCCGGGGCAGCCCAGCCGGTGCGCCCGAGCCACCTGCCCCTGCCTGCCACCGCCAAGCGGAGCTGCGACCGGGACTGCGCGCCCCCGCCCCGAGCCTGGCTCCGCCTGGAGTGGCCTCTGCCCGGGTCTCTAGGCGCAGCTCTCCACGTGCCCATCTTTAAGGCTGGACGTTACAGGCTCCGGGAAAGGAGGTGGGTGCTCTGGGCTTAGGGCTGGCGTCGGGGGTCTGGAGGCTTTGATCGAGGTGCTGAGTCTTGAGAGCGCGGTTGCGTTTACTGCTGCAACCCTTTGCAGTCCAATGGCTGTTGGATTGAAAATAATTTCTTCGGGTTGTGACCACGTTCTTTGGTCCTGTGCTTCTCCGATTGAGCAAAATAAACTTTATGTCCAGCGCGGGTGCCGCTGCATTAATGGGTAGGCGGCAGGTTTCTGCCTACGCAGCACCGGCCCCAGGACCCCGCAGTGCTAACCAAAAAAGAAAAAAGGACCCTCTGATCCTCGGGGAAGTGTCGGGGTTATTTCCCCGCACCTTTTTCCCTCGATTTCTTTATGGCGTTTTCTGCGAAGGGCCGCTGAGCTTCACCAGGGAAGGCCCGTCTGCCGTCTGCCGGTGCGTTTTGCTTCTTGCTTCGGTCTCCTTAGATGCGTTTTCCCCAGCTAAAGTTTGCTGTTCTCAACAAGTAAGAGCTTGCTGCAGAAGAGAAGTTCATTCAGAAATGAAGGCACAGAAAGATAGGAAAGGAATGTGGGGAAACCAGATTTTCCAATTTTAGGTGGAACTTCGTTGTAAAGGAATTACCTTCTGTTGCCTGTAAAGAAATGCTTTAACCAACCCGGGTTAGGAAAAAACCTTGTATCTGTCCATGGAACAGCAGCAAGACCGTCAAAGAAAGGTCATTTTCTTCAGGTACAAAACATCTTTAAAAGGAAAGTTCAGATCATATAGCATTTTAGAAATTGTAAAACTCTCACAGTCAAGCGGTTCAGTGCCAAGTTGTAAGTCTGACTATGAAGGGGCTCCCTTTTGTCCCTTCACAGGTAAAGATTTATGTTGATAGAAATGCTTGGTAAACGCCACAGAGTTTCACTCTGTGATTTTAAATGTTTTCTTTCGTGTTAATTATCCAGGACATTTCCCAGTGTGGTAGGCAGGTGTTCAGAGTAAGAAAGATGTGGATTAATGTCTAGCCTCTATCATCTAACCTGTGTGACTTCAGACAAGTAGCTTAACCTCTCTGGGCCTGAGTTTTCTCATTTCAAAATGGGGATTGCTGAGTGAGTGAGGAGGTAACTCAAGGACAGTAGTTAATGCAAAATACATCAACCAGAAAATGATACAGCAAGGTAAGGGTGACAGAGGCCAGCTGTGAGGCCCAGTATGGTCTCCTTGGGCCATTGCTTGTGCAAGAGGACACCCTGTGGGCTTTTGCACTGAGAGATACATGCATGGTATCCTTGGAATCCTCTGGTTATAAGACATTAGGAGCTACTTCTGAACTCTGGATTGGTTCAGGCTTATTGGACCGGTCCTAAACCCATTGGGATTTGCAGTGTGTTATTTATCTACTTCGTATTGCTAGTTTAAGATTCTCCTAGTGCTTACAAATGTGCAGTTTCATATAAGCTCAAGATGAGTGTGATGCGGATGGTTGAATTTTATTTATTATAAAAAATAACGTTCCTCTGATGTCATCATAATCCGGGGTCTAATACGGATTTGGTAGGTCCAGGGAGGGAGTGGAGTCCTGGTGCTCATTTCTCCTCCGGCTGTTGGAACTCAGGAGTGAATGGAGAGCAAGTTTTCCCTGGAGCAGTGGAGCGAGTGAGGAGCGCAGGCCCCCTGCTGAGTGGAATCTGCATTTTAATAAGATTCCCCCAGGGCTCTTATTAAAATGCGTGTACTTTATGAAAAGGAAGGTTTCTTACAGTCATTTAAATGATATTTATCTTAAATCTTTAAAAACAATCAGGATCTGTAATATCGTTTCTTACTGTTTAAAAGACAGATGACCTCTCAAGTTTTAAGTGTTGCCAGTTTTGGATTTGAGTATTCCTATAACTTCCTTTCGGTTTTGATACCTGAAGCTCCTCCAAGGAGGGGAGAACTGAAAGTTTCAAGTTCCCACCCCCATCTGCACTTTGAAGAGTGGGCTTTTTATGTCTGTCACCCTGTTTTAGAATATTTTACCAAAAAATGTACTTACATATCAACTTTTACATGATCTAAAACAGTAACAAGTAAATCAAATACGTGGCAATAATTATTAATAGCCTATGTCTTTTTTTTTTTTTAAGAAAGAAGGACAGTGACACAGAGAAAGAGAGAATCATTTCATTTAGTTTCTCGTGTGGGTTTTGTTGCTCCAACACTTCATTGTGTAGGTGGTGCTGGGGCTCCAACCGGCATCCTCGCGCACACCAGGCAAGTGAGTAACTGCTGAGCCACTGCTCCAGCCCCAATGGTCTATATCTTTATATCTCTTTACAGTAGAATAATGACTGACATAGAGATCATTTTAATTTTTGAGCTTTCATACTAGAAGATACAAATACTTATGGAAGGAATGTAGTAACCCATATTTATTAAAGTTAGACCCATGTTTTAATGGCCTTTTTTAAGAGAGAGAATCAATTTTTATTCATTTTTTTCAACTGGTTTTTGTTTTTCTGGCAGTCAGTTGTGTATATGGTGCTGGGATTCGAACCTGGATCCTCACGCATGCTAGGCAAGCATTTTTCCCCTGAGCCACCTCTTCAGCCCCTCATGGCATCTTTTTTAAAAGTCAATTTGTTGAAGCATAATTTGCATGCAAGAAATACATCAAACTGTGTGTACATTTAAAATCTGTATGTTTTAGTTTAGTTGAATAATAAAGTGGAGTTTTTAAAAATATATATATATCATGAGGGCTGGAGCAGTGGCTCAATGGTTTCCACGCTTGCCTCGAATACTCAGGGATGCAAGTTCAAACCCCAGCACCACGTATACAATGAAGTGTCAGAGCAAGGAAAGCCACATGAAATACTAGATAAAATAGATTCTCTCTTTCTCTCTCTCACTGTCCCTCTCTTGCGCTTAAAAGAAAAAAAAATCATGGAGGACTGCCGTGACTTACTGCGTTTCATTGGAATATTTCAGAGAAAGCCAAGAAAACTCAAAAGAGAGGGCAGACAAAGATTGATGTATTGGGTAGACAAAGAATGGAGCATATAAATAGAGACTTCTCACCAGAGGACATTGATCAAGCCAATGAATACATGAGAAAGTGCTCTAAATCATTAGTAATCAGAGAAATGCAAATGAAAACCACATTAAGATATCACCTTACACCAGTCAGAATGGCAAAGATGAAGAAAATAAACAACAATAGATGCTGGAGGGGATGTGGAGAAATAGGCACACTAACACACCGTTGGTGGAGCTGCAAACTGGTACAGACCCTCTGGAAAGCAGTATGGAGAATCCTTAAAAAACTAGGGATGACTCCACCATACGACCCTGCTATTCCACTCCTGGGAATCTTTCCAGGGGATTTAGAATCAGCACATTACAGTGACACAGCAATATTGATGTTCATAGCAGCACAATTTACTATTGCTAGGCTATGGAAAGAACCCCGGTGTCCCTCACTGGAAGAATGGATCCAAAAACTGTGGTACATTTATACCATGGAATATTACACAGCAATTAGAAACAATGATATTGCAGCCTTCGAGGGTAAATGGATGGTTATGGAAGAGATCATGATGAGTAAAATCAGCTTAACCCAAAGATCTAAGGGTCGATTGTCTCCACTCATCTGTGGAGGTGGGGTCTAGACCCTGGACAATGAGAAAGTTGGTCTAGTAGCATGAGTTAAATCCAGATAAGATGTAATGCTTTACAA
>PVKS010041052.1:0-16264 GCA_004027875.1 Aplodontia rufa
CAGCTCCACCAACAGTGAGTTAGTGTGCCTATCTCTCCACAGCCCCTCCAGCATCTATTATTGTTTATTTTCTTCATCTTTGCCATTCTGACTGGCGTAAAGTGATATCTTAATGTGGTTTTCATTTGCATTTCTCTGATTACTAGAGATTTAGAGCACTTTCTCATGTATTCATTGGCTTGATCAATTGTATTCTTAAGGAAAAATTTTTAGTACATTTTGTTTACCAATAAATAGAACTCTAAATAAAATATGACACCACTAGTAAACAAGATCCCTTCAGTCCTCAATTGCTTTTCAAATATCTTACTCTTGATGAAAACAGGTCCAATTGTATATCCTCTTTCTTTCATCCGTTAGTAGTAGACTATGCTACCTACTCTTCCTCCTAACTCCTTTCCAATTTGTTTTCATCGACAAAATTATGTGTTTAGCTCTCCATTGTTGGGGATTGAGGTCTCTAAAATCAGCATACTATAGTGAACTGTAGGCTATTCTGCTAAGTGAAATAAGCCAGTCTCAAAAAGTCAAAGGTTGAATGTTCTCTCTGATATGCAGAAGCTAATCCAAAATAAGGAAAAGATCAGACAAATAAACAAAGGGGAAGGAAATGAGGGAAAGAGGGATGAGACAGGGAAAGTCTGTGGAATGAATCAGACTTAACTTTTCTATGTTCATATATGAACATACCATAGTGAATCTTATCAACATGTGCATCAACATGACACCAAATTTAAAAAATTGTAAATAATCAAAAGATCAGTAGTATAGAGGAAAGAGAATGGGGGGAGGGGAAATTCTGGGGATGGAATTGAAATGTTATACTACATAGTTTTATAATTATGACATTGTTTATTCTATTGTCATGTACATCTAGAAAGAACAGGGATGAGAGGAAGGGAGGGGAATGGGCAATACTGGGCACTGAATTAGAAGTAGTTATACTACATGCTTTTATAATTATGTTATGGTATATTCTAATGTCATGTGAATCTTAAAAAGGAACCAATAAAAACTAAATAAAAATAGAAAGAGACCTTGGGAAAATAACAGCTTCAGTGAATTTTCTGGTTCCTTATTATTCCCAGTTCCATTTTTGCTCGAGTATAGAGAGAAGGGCAACTGACTCCACTGTCATTAAAGCTAAGAGACAAGAGCATGGGACATTGTGTGCTGGCTCCTAAGGTGCCTTCTGGCTACAGTGCACACTACTACTGCTTATGCATTATTGTCCATAGAGTGGTACTCTACAAAGGAGGAAAGCATAAGCCTACTGTGTGCTTAGGAGGAGAGCAGCCCTGTGGTATTTAGTAGCAGTTATAACTGTTTCCACAGAACCCAGAAGGACTTAGTCTTAGGTAGAACTTGACCTAAGCAGTGCTATTTTGAAACATATCCTCCATCTTAGAATAAGAGTCATCTTACCTTAAACTCCAAAGAACATACAAATAAAGGTAATTGCTATTTTGGTACAGGTATTTTGGTACACCTGGTTTGACATGGGAAAGAATAGTGGTGACTACCACAAGGATCCTTCCTTTGCAACTCCCCAACATCAGCCTAATTATCAAAATTCCCTCACTCCCTCATTCCCCTATATAAACCCCAGGTTGTAAGTGGAAGATGGGTCCCATTCCCCACTTCACCCCCCCCTCCTCGTAGATTTGTCCTGAATAAATTTGTGCTACTCTTGTGCCACCTCACCTCTCTATTTCCTTCATTTGCTTCTTTCCTTACTTAGTGGTATCGAAACCCAGGACCAGTGTTTGAGGTTCTGACCATGAATGGCCTCTCCAGGTCTTTCTTTTCACCATCTTTCCCTCCAGTGGCTCCAGTAAAGACCATTCACATTGCTGGTTGTCACACCAACCACTGACCATCACTTAATGGGTGAGTGACCCCCTCTGACTCTTCTGGATTCACTGGAATCCCTGCCACAGTTTCTCTCTCCAGGGAGACTGATTCCCTGAGAATACTCTTCTTTCCCCCACCCCCAAACAAAAAATCCTAGTGCTAAATGAGAGAAACCCTACTACTACTGGATGGTTAACAACTTGCCCTCTTTGGGGATGCCCATTGAATACCTGTCATTCTGTTGATTGTAAATACCTTAGAAAAACCAGTCTCTTGTGAGGACACCCCTTGATTTTGGTCTTTCTCTCTGCCAGAGTCTTTGGGGACACTCCTCAATCCATTTTTGTGCAGCATAGACCAAAATTAATTAAACTCTCCATAAGACACTACTTTGGAGGCGTGTCCAACATATCCACACCCTCCTCAAACATATCCAGAGCCAGACCCTGGGTCTCCAAGACATAGTCCAACCTGAAAGACTGGTGTTCTGTAATGATGCCTGGCCCCAATATAAACTGGAAAATAACAGTCATTGGCCTAAAAATGCCACATTTGACTTCCAAATTCTCAGATCTTAAGCTCTCCATGACAATGACAAATGGTCTGAGGTCCTCTATGTCCAGGCCTCCATTCTAGTCCTGGTATCTCCACTCCAGGCCTTCTCTCTGCCAAAACTGCTCAGCTTTTTACATTCCTCTCCTCAATGAAACAACCCTTTCAAATACCCATACCTTCTCTCCCTCTGCTCCTTCAGTTTCTGATTTTGACCCTGCAGGTAAACTTCCCCCATCTCAACCTCACAATCAACTTCCTCCCCCTGCCCATCCTCACCCACCTTTACCCCTTCCTTCCCCACCCCACACTCACTCCTGGAGGCTTCCCCCAAGGAACCCTCTGCTCCCACCAGGGTTCTTCCCCTCTGTGAAGTAGCAAGAACAGAAGGCATTTTATATTCCATGTTACATTTCCCCTAGGTGACCTCTCAAAAATAGAAAAATGTTTATGTTCTTTTATTTCATACCCCATCACCTTTTTAAAAGAATTCCTACTCATTTCCCAGTCCTGTGACCTCACCTGGCATGACATTTATGCCAGCCTTTCCTCCTGTCTTTCTTCTGAGGATGAGATTGCACTTGGTCAGCAGCCGAGGCCCAGGCAGACGCCCTCCACCTCCAGAATCCTGACAATAACCGCAATGGTACCACAGCACTTTCCTGCACTGACCCTGACTGGAATTACCAGATCAATTCTTCTGATAAAGTCAAGCTAGGTCACTTAATTATCTGCCTCCTGGCAGGAGTGGAGAAAGCTGCCTTCAAGGTGGTCAACTCTGAGAAGATTAAAGAAATCATCAAAGGCACTGAGGAAAGCCCTGCCTTCTTTCTCTCCCACCTCTTAGGGCTTTGATTAAATATACTAACCTTAATTCTGACTCAGATGATGGCAGACTTTACCTTCATTTACATTTCATTTCCCAATTTGTCCCAGATATAAGAAAAAAGCTCCAAAAACTGGAGGATGGTCTACAGTCTACAAACCTCTCAACGCAAACTTATAAAACTGGACTTCAATATCTACAACAATAGAGAGGAGGAATTAAAAACACAAAGATTCAAACTAGATCAGGCTGAATGCCAAATTCTGGCAGCTACACTCAGACAAAGGGCCCCTATGACCTTATGAACACATGACCTCTACCATACCCAAGCCTTCAGATGCCTGCTTCAAGTGTGGCCAGCAGGGGCACTAGGGAAATGCCTGCCCTAACCCTAAGTCTCTGCCTGGGCCACGCCGTCTCTGCACCAAAGAGGACACTGGAAATTGGAATGCATTAAATGAGACTCTCCCTCCTATAAAATTGCTTCCAATTCCCCCAGGTCCACAGACACAAATCTGAGGTTGGCAAATATTCTTAGCCTGGCAATGGACAGCCCATCAACAGAAGATTGATGGCTACCTGGACTTGCCACCCCCATTACCATCACTCAGTCCAAGCCCAGGGTAACTCTGTCAGTATCTGGCTACCCTATCTCATTCCTATTGGACATGGGAGCAAGTCTTACAGTGCTACCAGAATTTTCTGGTCCCCTCTGAGATTCCTCCACCTCTATTGTTGGCATTGACAGAAGACCCAGCATGCTTAAACAGGTCCTTTACTCTGAAACCTTTTGACATTCTATTCTCCACTCCCTCCTAGTCTTACTCCAGTGCTCAAATCTTATCCTTGGCAGGGACATTCTAACCAAACCCAATGCTTCCATTCCTTTTAATTTCCAACAAAACCACTATAGCTTTGTGTACCCCTCTGCATCTATCCTTTCATGCAAACAAAAGCTCTCCCTTCCCCTTTAATATCACTATCAGTGCTCCTCCCTGAAGTGTCAATCTCTGTGTGGGACACCTCCAAGCCCACTGTGGCCACCCACCATACTCCTGTCAAAATTTTTCTATAATACCCTGCCTCCTCCCTTTGATAATTCCAATAGCCCCTCAGTCACCAAGGCCACCAAGGCTTCAAATTCATCATTTCCTGTATTCTCAAAGATAGTATTCTTTGACTTACAAACTCCTCTCATAATATCCCAATCCTGGCAGTCAAAAAACCTGACAGTACTTTCTGACTAGTCCAGGAGCTCTGCCTCATTATAATGAGGCTATTGTTCCCATTCATCCTATAGTCTCTAACTCTTACACCTGGCTTTCTCATATTCCCCCAACTACAACTCACTTCTCAGTCCTCGACCTCAAAAATGCCTTCTTCACCATCCCTTTAGATCCCCCTTTTCAAGATGTATTTACCTTCACATGAACAGACCCTGATACCCATTTCTCTACTCAACTGACCTGGGCTTTAGAGACAGCCCCACTTGTTCAGTCAAGCCTTATCTCATGACCTACCTAATCTTAATCTCTCCCCTGGCCTCCTTCTACAGTAAGTAGATGACCTGCTTCTCTATAGTCCCTCCTATATCCTTTCTATCAAACATACCACCCTACTTTAAAATTTTGTAAGTAAATTAAGCTACTTCATCTCCCTGCAAAAGACCCGAGTGACTCAAACCCAAGTTACCTATCTAGGACTCACTCTCACTCTTCAATTTTGAGCCTTTCCCACTGCTTGTAAACAACTCATTCAGGACCTCCCAGTTCCCACTACCAAACATGACCTCTCTTTTCTGGGATCGGCCGGTTATTTTCACCTCTTGGTTCCTAACTTTGGCCTCCTTTTTAAGCCCCTCTATTCTGCTTCTCACGGAGGCATTTCTGAACCCTGCAACCCTTCTCTTCCAATCTGTGCTCTCTTTCAAAAACTAAAGCAGACCCTCTTGCAGGCCCCCACTTTGGGTCTTCCAGACCCACAACAACCATTCTTTCTCTGTGTCTCAGCAACACAGAACATAGCCCTGGGACTCCTATGCTGACACAGATCTTTGGACCTTCTCCCAGGGTGATAACTTATCTCTCAAAATAATTAGACACAGTAACTCAAGGTTGGCACCCTTGTTCAAAAGGTACTTGGAACTGTAACCCTTTTAGCCTCATAAGCCCATAATTAATCCTATATCAACATATTACTGTCCTCTTTTCTCACAGCCTAAAGGAACTAAACAGTCATTGCTCTCTCCTATCCCTCTCCTATCCTAGCTAATACATCCTCTCTTTATAGACAGTCCACTAAAATATTTCCAACACTGTAAGCTCCTTAACCAAGCTAATGCTTGAAACCAAACTTACCTGGATCAAACTTCTCCCTTTGTCTCTTCTCCATTTAAGAATTCTTCCCTGAAAACTTCTCTATCTATGTCTTTTGAACTCCTCTGTGGTTGCTTTTATGCACTGAGATTTTTCCTCTTTCCTTACTCCCTTCCATTCCTGATACCTGGCCAGCTTTACCTCTGATATGACACCTAATTAAACAACATGCAGAACAATTCCTTCCTAAACCTACTTACTCTTCTGAATCCCCTTTAAATCTATAGCCAGGACACCTAGTGTGGAGAACACTCTCCTACTCCTCTTAACTCAAAATGCGTGGTTTCATATCAGGTAGTCCTAACAACCCCCACTGCAGCCAAATTAAAATCATTTCTAGACTGGATACACCATTTCAAGCTGGAAAAATGTAAGAGCTCCACTTTTCACCCCCCCCAATAATTTATGGGCTTCTCCCACTATGTTTTCTTGGCTACCTCCTTTTCTCTTTCCAATTCTTTGTATAATTATTGGCCTTGCTATTGGGCCCTCTCTGTTTCAGCTCTTCACCTTCTGTTTACAGAAGACCATCAATGTCACTACTGATCAGAAGGTCCAGAACCTGCTGAACTCCATTAGAATGACTCAATACCAAGAACTACAGGAATCCTCAATGGATGCCTCCTATCAGCAAGAAGTAATTTAAGAGAATTCATCACCCCTACTTCCTTCATCCCTTTCTTATAAAAAAAAAAAGCAGGAATGTTAGGTAGAACTTAACCTAAGCAATGCCATTTTGAAACATATCCTACATCTTAGAATAAGGATCACCTTATGATCACTCTGACTCACCTACCCTTAACCTACAAAAAAATACAGATAAAGGTAAATGCTATTTGGTACAGGAATACTGAAAATACCTGATTTGATATAGAACAGTCACCTAAAAGAATAGAGGTGATTACCATAAGGACCCTTCCCTGCCAACCCCTAGTAATAGCCTAATTATGAAATTTTCCTTACTCTCTCATACCCCTATACAAACCCCAGGTTGTAAGTGGAAGATGGTCCCAGTTCCCACTGGGCCCCCCTCTGCAGGTTTATCCTGACTAAACCTGTGTTACTGTTGAGTCACCTCACCTCTCTATTTCCTTCATTCATTTCTTTCCTTACACTTAGGAACTAAGTAAACGTTGTGATTTTTAAGGATGTACATTCATTGCTGAACAGATCTAGTCTTTAGAGAAACCCAATTGAAGTATCTCACCTCCTAGAACTGGAAAAAATTAATGAAAGTATGGGATACTTGGAGGACAGAACTGGGATAGTTATTTGTAAATAAGGATAGTTTCACAAATAGAAGTGGAACAAATGTTAATTTTATAATTGTATAAGTAAAAGGAGCTCGATTTTTTTTTTAGAGAGAGATTTAATTTTATTTTTTCATCTAGTTTTTGTTTTACCTCCACTTAGTTATGTGGTGCCAGAAATCAAACCCAGGTCCTCACACATGCCAGACAATCATTCTACCACTGAGCCACCTCCCCAGCCTCAGATGCTAGTTTCTTGATTTTAAAAAACCAACAAACAATTAAGTTTACAGGTTAAAGGGTTTCAATTTTAATAAGGAATGAATGCCAAAATAAGTGTTTCCCCTCTCCTACTGAAACATTTTTGGTGAAATTTCTGAATTTAAAAAAAAAAACAAAACAAGATAAAGCAAGTACTTATTAAATGAAAGTTAAAATAAAACTATTAATATTGTGAACTTTAAAAAACAATATGAAAAAAAGACAGAGTAGCATATTAAGGAAGATAGCACATAAAAACATGAAGAAGATGTAAGTCGTGTATGATTATTGAACAAACCTAAACTGCATTTAAGTTTACACATTTCAGAAGTACCTGTTATTGAGACTAGAAGCATTACAGAAAAAATTAACTTATCAATTGTAAGAAGTTATACTAAAATTAGTAATTATAATAAATACAATTTTAAGCTTAATATTTATTATTTAGATTTGGAATAACTTAAAATTTCATGTAGAAGAATTAAGAAAAATTTAAGGGGGAGAGAAATTTATATCATTCAAGGCAAACCACTACTATAAAAGTATATAAGCAAAGAGAACAGTGTTGTCATAGCAATGGAACAAAAATCAGTGAAAAAGAATAACATAACATCTAGGAGGGAAAAAACCCCCACAATTACCATATGCAAAGACATGTTTACTATAAATTTAAAAGGGAAGAGACAATTTTGATGGCTAGTACAACCTTGTGTTAGTCACCTTTTCAATGCTGTGACCAAAAGTATCTAACAAGGACAACTTAGAAGAGGAGGGGTTTATTTGGGGGTCATAATTTCAGAGGTTCAGTCCATGGTCGGCTAATTCCATTGGTCTTGGCCTGAGTTGAGCCACAGCATCATGTGCAAAGGTGAGGCAGACAAAGTTGCTCAGTTTATGTCATTTGGGAAGCAGAGGGAGAACAGAGTGAGAAGAGCCAGAGATAAAATATAATCCCCAAGGGCATGCTCTCAGTGACTTATTTCTCCAGTCACACCTTACCTTCCTATAGTTACCTCCCAGTAATGTATTCAAATTATTAATCAACCAAATAGGTGAATCCTCTGATTATATTACAGATGTCATAGTCTAATAATCATTTTTTTTCAGAACATTCCAACATTGCTTAATACATGAGTTCATTTAGGTGATTCCTCATATACAAACCATATAACCATAGCATATCTCAACATTTTTCCTCCACTTTCCATATTAATAGAGTTTAACCTGGACAGTGTCCAGTACTCATCAGTTAAAGATAAAAATTTATAGATTCATTTGCATCTAGGTGTGGTCATGTAAGTACTGGTGAAAGGGAAATGAAGATAAAATGGAAGTGTGATGTTGTTCCATGCCATTTCTCGATATTCTCCTTATAATGGCTGGGTGTACATTCTTGTGTTCCCTTTTCCTCTTTGCTACCCAAAAGGCAGTAACTCAGAAATGGGAACTCTTTAATGAAAATCGCAAAGTTGCTATAGAAAGTTTGGAAAACATTTGAATAAACTTGAGATAAGATAGAGTAAAAGATGCTCCTGAGCAATTTAACAGTATTCCAAAATTCATAAAATAGGCTGAAATATTGGTTATGTACATATTAAATACTTTGAATAAAAAGCAAAGGGTAACACAAAATAAAAAATGTACTTGTGAAATAGTGACAAATATTTAGAGAAAATTAATGTGTCTAAAATGCAAAAGTGTTTCATTGAAGAGAATCAATAAAATTGATAAACATCTAGCCAGGCTAACCAAGAAGAAAAAGAAAAAGTCATAAATTCATATTAGAAATGAAGGAGGTTATCAATACTAGTCCCATGTTTATTGAAGGGATAATAAAGAAGAATTATGAACAAATGTATGCTCCAAAATCAATAGCTTAGATTAAGTGGATCAATTCTTTGAAAGACACAAACTACCACCTTGGAACGAGAAATAAATACTCAAAATAAACTTATGTTGATTAGAGAATTTGAATCAATAATTAATAATCTTCTGTGTTAGTCATTGTTCTCCAGAGAAACAGAACCAATAAGATGTACATATAGAGAGAGGAAAACAAATTCATTGTAAGGGTCATTCTAAAATCTGTAGTTGGCAAGCTGCAAATTTGGGACAGTCAATGGTGTAAATTCCAACTTTCAAGTCTGTAGGCTTGAGACCAGAGTTGCTGATGTCTCAGTTCAAGTTTAAAGTCAAGGAAAGACAGAGGTCCCAGTTCCAAGCAGCAAGGAAGACAGAGTTCCATTTTGCTCCCAGGGACTCAAGGTCAGCCTTTTTGTTCTATCCTGAATTTCAGCTAAGTGGATGAGGACCACCCATATTAGGAAAGATAATCTGTTTTACTCAGTTTACCAATTCAAATGTCATTCTTATTCCAAAACACCTTCACAATACTCTCAGAATAATGTTGGATCAGTACTGGACTTCCTGTGGCCTGGTCAAGTTGACATATAACCACTGTATCTTCCAAAAAAGAAAGCAGCAGATACAGGTGTTATCACTGTTGAATTTATCAAACTTTTGTGGAAGAAATGATCACAATTCTCTACAAGGTCTTCCAAAGGGGAAAAAAAAAAAGAAAAAAGTAAAACAAAAAAAATCAGAAGAAAAAGGAATAATTTCTAACTCTGTTCATGAAGTGAAGTGAATATTATCCTTATGTCAAAACTAGATAAAGATATTACAAGAAAGGAAAACTATGAATCATGCACATAGGTGTAAAAATCTTCAATGATATATTTACAATTTAAATCAAACAATTTATAAATTATACAACATGACAAAATGGTGTTGTTTCAGACATGTAAATCTTCAGCATTAAAAAAATTGTATTATTCACATCAATAAATTAAAAGAAGACTTGTAGGATCATAGCAATAGATATTTTAAAAATTGAAAAAAATCCAATATTCAATCATGATAAAAATGTAGCAACTTAGAAATAGAGGGAAACTTCCTCAACTTGGCTAAGAATGTCTAAAAATACTCCATCTAAGGTAATTCACAGTGAGAACTTTGATATATTTCCCCTAAGATTGGGAATGAGGAATGAATATCTCCTTTCAAAACTCCTATTCAACATTGTACTAGAAATCCTAGCTAACGCAGTATGACAAGAAAAAGGAAATAAAAAACACACAGATTAGGAATAAAGAAATAAAATCATCTTTGTTTATAGATGACACATCTGTTGATGTGGAAAATCCCCCCAAATTAACAATAATGGTAACAAAAATCCTCCTGGAATTAATATGTGATTATATCAAGTTTGAAGAATACAAGGTTGATAATATCAAATGAATTGTTTTTCCATATACCACAAGGAAGATAGGAAGTTTAAATAAAAGTAGTACCATTTACATTAGCACCAAAAATAAAGAGAAAAACAGTTATAGATCTAGCAAAATAGGTACAATGTTTATGAGGAAAACTGCTATAGATAAAACTCTGATGAAAGAAAAAAAAACAGATCTCTGAACATCCTTAGTACTTCTCCAAGATCCCAATTTAATTTAATATAGATTTAATTTCATCCAAATCCAAATACTAGTAAATTATTTTGTAGATATTAACAAGCTTATTCTAAAGTTTAGATGGAATGTCAAAAGACTCAGAATAGTCAATATAATATTGAAGAAGAAAAGTGGAAGACCAGCCCCGTAAAGCTTACTATAAAACTAGAGTAATAAAGATATTTTGGAATTGGTAACTAATAGAAAACATATCAGTAGAATAGAACAAAGGTCCTAGAAATACACATATTCAAAAATAATTTACTGATTCTTCATAAAGGAGCAGAATGAAGAATTGCTATGCTTTTAACAGATGGCTAGGACAACTGAGCAGTTAAATAGGAAAAAGGAACATAGACATTATCTTTTAGATTTTTCACAGAAGTTAATAAAAAATGGGTCCTAAATCTAAGTGTAAATGAAAGATATAAAACTTCTGGACAATAATACAGGAAAAAAATCCAAATGAATTTCAGTTTGTTGATGAGTTTCAAACTATCACAGCAAAAGCTTTGGGTGTTTTGACTGAGTGGTAACTGAAGGCATGTACGGTGGGCTGGAGTAGATGGATCGTTGGGAGCATGCCGTTGGGATATAAATTTTGTATCTAGTGAGTGGAGTGGAATCTCTCTGCTTCCTGATCGCAATGCTGGTGCCACTTTCCTCCACTTCTCCCTTCTGAGTGATCTTCTATCTCCTTCAAGCCAGAGTAATGGAGCCTGCAGTGTATGGATTGAGACCTCTGAAACCATGAGCCCCTGAATAAGCTTTTCCTGTTCTAAAATTGTTCTTGTCAGGTCATTTAGTCACAACAGTGTAAAAGCTGATTAAAACAACTGACAATATCAAATGCTGGTAAGGATTACAAGTGAACCATAGGAACTTTAGTTGTTGGTGGTAGGGGCGCAAAATGGTATGGCCAATTTGGAAAACAGTTTGGGAATTTCTCATAAAACTAAACACAGTCTTAACATAAAATTCAGCAAACATGCCTTTGGTATTCACCCAATTGAGTTCAAAATTATGTCAGCATATGTTTTTATCAGTCTGATTAACAACTACTGAAAACTAGAAGTAAGCAGGATGTTCTTTCTTAGGTGAGTACATGAACAATTTGTGGTATATTTATGCAATGAAAAGTGATCTACCCAGTAATAGAAATAAGTGACCCTTCCAGCCATGAAAAAATATGGATGAACCCTAATTGCATACTGCCAAGCAGAAGAGGCAAGTCTGAAAGGCTGACATCCACACGATTCCAACTACGTACATTATGGAAAAACGCAAGAATATGGAGACATTAAAAAGATCATTGATTGAAAGGGGTTTCAAGGGAAGATATAATCATTGAAAACATGAAGCACGGGCTATTTTTAGGACTGTGAAATTATCCTATAAAACACTGTATGATGTTTATGACATTTGCTATTATATTCTATATGATATTGTAATAATGGACACATGATGTTACACATTTGTTTAAATTCATAAAACTGTACAACAGAATGTGTATTACATTAAGGTGAAATAATGTAAATTATAGACTAATTAATAATAATGTATCAATACAGATTCTTTAGTTGTAATAAGTGTGCCACATTAATGCAAGATAATGATAGGAGGTAGCCTGGGCAGGTTAGGGAGTATATGACAACTCTGTAGTACCTATTCAGTTTTTAAGTGAATCTAAACTGTTGTAAAATAGTTTATCAATTAAGAAATTTGACTCTGTACTATGGATTGAACAAATCCTAAACATTTTACATATTCCATATACCTATATAACTATCATACCAGATGAGGTTTAAAACATTTTCACTATCCCAGCAGGTTCCTGGTCTCCTGCTCCCACTTAACAGTAACCAGTCTTTAGCTGTTCTTGACTTTAACAGATGGCTAGAGCAACTGAGCAGTTAAATTGAAAAAAAGGAACATAGACACATCTTTTGGATTTTTCACAGAAGTTAATAAAAAATGGGTCCTAGATCTAAGTGTAAATGGAAAGATACAAAACTTCTGGACAATAATACAGGAAAAAAGTCCAAATGAATTTCATTTTGGTGATGAGTTTCAAAACATCACAGCAAAAGCTTTGGGTGTTTTGACTGAGTGGTAACTGAAGGCATATAGGGTGTGGCTGGAGTAGATGGGTCATTGGGAGCATGCCGTTGGGATATAAATTTTGTATCTAGTGAGTGGAGTGGAATCTCTCTGCTTCCTGATTGCAATGCTGGTTCTAAGTGCATCGTGCACCCTGTATTCTTTTAGTTGATGTGTATGTTTGTGTGCATGTGTGTAAGATGGCACTAGCACTGGCCTTCAGGGTCACTGGGGCTCTAATTTGTAATGCACTATTCTATATAAAGTTTACAACATACTTTAAAAAAAAAGATTGGATGGTTATTTTATTGCAGCATTAAATTTATAGCTGAATCTAGAGTGATTGACATATTTGTGATGTCACTTATTTTTTATGCCACGGTAAATGTTCTACTTGTAAAAGTCTCTCTATTGTGTTTATTTCAATATCCATAGTTTCTATACCTTTTTTTAGTTTTCTATGATACATAGAATCTCTCATTTCATTATCTTTAATTATTGTTTTTGTAGAGGTATGCTACCTATTTATCATCCAGGCTTATATTTTTATATTTACTTAATTCCCTTGTTTTTATAACAGGTTTTGTTAACATTTTTCCAAGAAGACTTCTAGATATATAATGTTTCCCCTATGAATAGACATGGGTTTACCTGGTCCTTTAAAACTTTTTTTTTTAATTTAATTGCTTTCTCTTTTTAGTTATTCCAATTTAATCCTCAAATCCTCAAGAGAGGTAGAAAAAATCATTTTCTTGTTGCAAACTTTATCAGGAATCACAGTTGTTCACTAATGTGCAAAAATGAGGAGAGAGAGGGGGGAGAGAGAGGCAGTTCTGTGTTAAGAAAGTTAAGAAATAACTCTCTATTTTATTGAATTTCTTTAACATAAATGATTTTCAGTGTTGACCAAGTATTTTTAAGATCTGAAGGGACACTCGTGATGCTTTTTGCCTTTAGATTTATTATGATGATTGATTAAAATAATAGTTTTCTTGATATTGATCCACTCTTGCATTCCTGGAATAAATGTCTCATGGTCTTTATATATTAAATTTTAATATGATGTTGGAATCAGTTGGCTAATATTTTATATTTCTGCCTTAAGATCAATGAGAAAGATTACTCAGTAATGTCCTCTTTGTGTGATATTATGTTTTGATGTCAAAACAATTTCATATTTATCTCATAAAAATGATCTGGAAAGTTTTCTTCTTTTTCTATTCCCTGGATTAGTTTAAGTAGTAGTGGAATTACCTGATCTTCATGATTTTTGTAAGATCAATTTTGCCTTCCACTTTTCTCACTCTTGAGGAACAGCAAGGTCTTATAGTCTTATTCAACTCTTTCTGTTCTTTACTAAAGTCAATTCTGGTGAATTAGATTTTCCAAAAAAATATGGAGTCCATAAAATTGTGAGGTAATTTGATAAAAATCTATGAGACTTACTTCATTGATGGTGGTGCTCAGGTCTTCTTTACCTTTACCAGCATTTGGTCTCTTTGTTCTTTGAATGAAGGAATACTGTGTCTATTTCTAGATTTTTAATCTTTGCTTCTTCCGTGCCTAGCGTTTCTGCTCTATGAAAGTTATTGCTCTTTCACTGCATGCGCAAGTACTGCCAATAATTACATTTTCATGGTGAACTAATGTCTTAATATTGAGAAGTGTCCTTGTCATTTGTAATATTTAACTTTTGTGACTAAATTTTATTTTGTTGGAGAGCAAAACTTTAGCTCTTGCTTTCTTTTTGTTTGCACTTCTCATATTTCCATCAATCTGTTTAGCTAGTTATAATACATGGTATCATGCTGGATTTTGTTTTTTGATACCCTGTAAGAAAAATACACTCATTCTTTTATTTAGGTGTGTTATTGGCCAGCTACATATATTTGCATGGTCAGTATGCTTCCTCTCAGTTCTGTAATGCTATTTATTTTATGGCAAACATATAACACAAGTGTGTGTGTGTGTGTGTGTGTGTGTGTTCCTGTAGTCTTGGAAGTCTGGTCCCTCCCTCACCTCTTCATATCCACCTTAATGCAAGATGCAGATTTCGTTCAGATCCACTGAAATGGTCCTCATTTGCAATGTACCCCAGGGTCTGTTACTCTTGTTCTACTCCACAGCTGATTCCTAGCATGGTCTCATGGGTTTAAACACTCTAGCTCAACTTAAAATCATACATATGCTCCCATCCTTTTGTGATTCTTGTTTAAGGTGGATTGAATTTGCCCTACATTTTTTATTTTTAATTATTTTGTTTTGAATTTTGAGAATATATTTGTTCTTTATTTGACAATATTATTTTCTTCGCTGTTCAATATTCTGCTCATTGCCTCAGATACAAGTTTAAAATTGTTAGTTTATTGTATTCATAGTATCCTCATTGATTCAGTTTGTTTTCTCTTCACACCTATTACCTTAATTTCACAAATTGATACAGTTTTGAATCTCAATGGAAACATTAAATAGAAGTTTTTAAAATATATTTTCTCTTTGCCTTCTTTTTTTTACTATTTCAGAGAGATAGACTTCTCTCAAAACTTGCTTTTATTTGGAAGCATAGTATTTATCTTTTGTTGATATGGCAACTTATTTCCTTAAAGAAAAATGTCTGAGAATTTACACTTTCTCAGATTTAGCTAGAAGGAAAGTTTGAATTGAAAGCCTTTCTTCAGATTAATAATGTACTCATTCTAAATCTAAAAAGGCCCAGAAGCAGAGAGTTATAAAATTTAGAGTTACCTTCATAATAATACTTTATTGAATTAACGCTTTGTTGAAATAGAAAGGTCGTCTGGTCCAGAATTTAAGTTAGTAGCAGTTGATTCAGAGACTTAATGTATTTCTTGCTCATTTTCACCAGACTTGCCAAAGTTTGAAAGGCAGTACCTCTTGTTTAATGCCAAAGTTGTCATTACATTGATCCTCATATTTCTGGGTAAGATTCTCCCTCAAAGGATGGATGTTTTGAATCATTCTTCCTTCATTCTGCTTTTCTATATCCTGTATGGATCTCACAGGATTTCCTTGAAAGAAAAATTTATTTTTTTTCACATTTATTAAAAGTGTATAGCGATACAGGATACAGATGAGGGGGAAACATTGTCAAAACAGTAGCAATCAATGTGTATAAACTTTGTTATCCAGGGGTGATGCCAATGCATAGATAAACTACTATGGGTTTCATCTGTTGCAGTTTCCCCCAGAAGAACTCATGTGTTAAATGGGTATCTAGTGTAGGAATAACATCGGCTTCTGGGATGGTTCCCCCATCTTCCCAATCACCAGACTCCTATGAGTTCTTCAAATATCCTCCCTCCTCCCCATCCCCCTCCCTACACCTCCAAGTTACCTAGGGAGCTTTCGCCCCTGTTGCACTGAAAGTCATTCAATTTGAGGCTTTGTTAGGTCAGCCGTCTGTCCTACTGCTTCAACATAAATTCTAGTATCAACAGATGAGAGAAACCATTCGGCCCTTTAGTCTCTGAGCTTGGGAGACTTCACTAAGCATAATTCTGTCCATCTCCATCC
>PVKS010041053.1:0-16274 GCA_004027875.1 Aplodontia rufa
GGCTCAAAGTCTATGGAAATACAAAAAGTTAATGAAATAGCATGAAACATAAACAAGTTACTGGATGAAATCAACTCAGGATTGAAGACAAGACTAAAAATAGGAAATGAGTAGACATCACAATTTCTGGGAAGAGGAGGAGTGAAGAAAAGAGCATCTGGCATCAGGAGGTGAATCACAAGTCAGCATCATGCAATAAATGTAATCAAATCAAGAGTGTTATTTTTATTTGATTTGACAAGAATATCTGTACTGCTCCCCATGGGAGCAATGGTGTGAGGAGAATGCAGAAAATTCACCTCACAGTATTAATTTCAGCTCTGCAGAGACAGATGTGTCCCAGTCTGTTATCACTGTGACTTCCTTCAGCTCTCTTAGAGAATAATTTACACAGGTCTGTGCGATGATTAGCCTGCCAAAGATGACATATAACAGGGGTCGTTTTCTTTGCCTTGACAGGGAAAGTGTAAGTGTCATATAATGTAAATGCAGTGTTCAGAGGTGCAGCCAGAGTGCATTTTCTGAGTAGAATGGAGGGTGGGGAAGCAATCCAGGGGTTGGAAGCTTCACATGTATTGGTGTGTTAACAAAGAAGGAACATTGCCTGTCCTCCTTCTCTATTTGTCTCAGGGTCTTGTTTCCACATTGTGACCACCAATGTCTTCCAACCACAGTACTAAGAACTGGAATGCCAGCATCCATCTTTAAGGATGATGAAATGGCTGCACATGAGAAGAGAGCAGCCAGGAAGATGATTGCTCCAGCTGCCCCGCCTGTCTACACCGCTGGTTGTGTGCAACACGTTAAGAAGAAACAGAGACGGAGACAGAGTTACAACAGAGATAGAGGGGAATGCTACTTCTAGTTGTCTACCACTACCGACGTCTACCACTCTCAGTCTTTCCTCAGAAGATGTAGATGGGAAATTATGCTTAGTCCACAGGTATACTGCCTAAAAGAGAAATATTTCCATCTGCACTTATTTTGTGGATGAGTATTTCTAAAAAGTAACTAGCATCACAAGCATAGAGTCCAGAAGATAGCTAAACAGATACTCAATTGAATGGATGAATTAGACGAATGAGAGATGCATATGTAAATAATATGTACATAAATGCATATGTAATAATAGGTATTTATATTTTTGAGTACATTATGACAGTTCTAATTTATTTTCTTACGTACTGGAGAGGCAAATATTTTTTAAAATATTTTAGTGAAAGCTATTCAGATGTCTCTATGGGAGTCAGAAACTGAAGTTGGGTAAGTCTTCTATATTCATTAAATTGGTTCAGTAAACCTCTTTCCCTGTTTTTGCCTATTGTGACTTGACCCTGCCTAAAAGCTGGGGTTGCTATTTACTAAATAGAACCATATTTCCTTTTCAGTGACTAGTACCACTTTCCAGCCAGTTGTGCAAGTGAGAAGCCAGGAGACCTTCTCCGTCATCCCCCATCAAGATGATTTTTACTTTTAAATCATCTGTTGGGTCTGCTGTGCTGTTTCGCACTGCTAATGAAAGAATTCTTCTCAACCTAATACTGGAATGTTTTGCTTTCTATTTTTCTGCTTGGGTCATGTTCTATTTTGCATGTTCAAAAATTCACCAAGAGCCATGACAAATAAGATAAAATTACCTAATCTACACTGTATCCTTTGGAAAATTGGAAAAGAAACTTTTCAAAGTCTGTGTATTTTTTATTCTGTTTGACTTTTTCCCTACCTATCTTTGTTAATAGTCAGAAGTGGTAATAAGATTTAGTTGTCTTATATTTTAAATTATTTCAAAATGTGCCTTTTGATTTGGCCTAAATATTTTCCTTCATATACATATTTCTTTCCTAAAAATTTGAACATCTTATTTTTTTCTTAGCGTTATAAGTAAGTGTTCCAGTTTTCAGACCTTTCTGTTTATATCTAAGTGACAAATTAGAATATATTTAATAAGTTAAAGATTTTAAGATTTATAATTTGTACTTTTTAGAGTTTCATTCTTGCAATATAGTAATCCTATCAAAGTTGAAATGCACTTGTTGCTCATGGTACATAAAGGACCTATACATGTTACATAAACTATAAGAAGTGCAAATAAATGGGTAATAAATTTAATGTGGTGAGAAACAAAGAGTAGGTAAATAGTTCCTTCTCCAAAGTGGTTGTTTGTTATCTTAACTACTCAGAAAAATAAGAATTTCTAGCAAATAAGAATTTGAAGGCTTTTGAACTGAATGAAAAGAAATGAACAGAGGAAGATCTTTATCACATGAATTATAGTTTAGGGAAAGCTTCAGAAATGTCAGTAAGATGAACAATTGAAAAGGCAATACAGAAGTATTATTTAGTAAAAGAAAAGAAAAATTAATTACAGCATAATATAATATGGTAAATTTCATTTTGTTTCATTCTATTTTATTATTTTTCCAGTACTGGAGATTTAACCCAGGACCTTGCACATGCTGGATAGAGAAGCAGAGAAGCAATCTTACATGCTCAGCCCTACAGTGATGCATTTTTAGAGAGAGAGGGAAAATCAGAGAGAGAGAGAGAGAGGGAGATCAAGAATCCATTTTATTTAGTCTTCCATGTGGCCTTTGTTGTTCTGACACTCGTAGTGTATATGTGGTGCTGGGGTTTGGAAGCTGTGTACTAGTGCAGCCAGGTATGAGCCCTAACAGTTGAGCTGTTGCTCCAGCCCCAAATGATGAGTTTTGAAAACAGGAAATGTAAAGGAAAAAAATGAGATCTGATTTTTGATATTCATATTTTATTAGGTAACTTTTTACTTCATCATATAACAAGACATACAAAAAGGCAAGTCTGTTAAAAATAAAGATTAAGGCATAAATAGTGATTAAGTAATCTCTTTATATCTAACCAAATCATTACTCAGTGTCTTACATCTCTTATCTGTCTATTGATCTTTTCGGGAAAGAAAAGCAAATGTGGCAAAATATTATATGTGCAACATTTATGTGGTGTAGATATTTATTGGACTACCCTTTGATGTTTTTTGTAAGTTAGAATCTTTCCAAAGCAAAAATCTGGAAAAAAAAATACAACTGAGAAGAGAGGAAATCAAAAACAGGTAAGAGCAACAAAGAAAAATGATTGCAATCACTTAAGATGAATTCTAGCTAGTCTTCAGTTTCCTACCAAGAAACCAAAAATAAAACCAGTTCTCTGAAGAGTTAATATTTCTCCTCAATTTTATATATACATATCCTAAAATTATCTTTTTTCTTCTTGTCGATGTAGGCATTGGTCTCAGAACAGCCAAGGGCTCATTCACTCAATTATGCACTCCTTTCAGACTCATGGAACATCCAACACCTCCCCATATTGAACCATTTCTAATTTTAAAACCCTGGAATATAAGAATTCTGGATGAGCTTATTGGCTGCTCATTGATTCATCTCCAAGTTGTTCAGATGCTGTAAAAGTACCAAAGAACTTATTAGGATTTGACAATACTGATTCAAAAGCAGAAGTCAGGCGTTTTTACATACTGACTTTCTACTTGGTCGGAAATATGATCTTTTAATTTGTTACATAATTGACTCCTAACTTTTCTTTTCTCACCCAGAATCTTAATGAATGGGTTAAATATCTTTTGTAGACATTCAGGCTCATATATGAAAGAAGAAATGATAAAAATAAATGCAAAGAGTACAACAGAAATATATTAGTCAATACAAAATATTCAAGTTCATTTGCTAAATAAAGAGAAAATGTATATTAGATTTCCCTTAACACCAAGCTAGCTTGTTTTACCTTTTAGATGTTCTTTGTTACCTGATAAGCCACCTGTTTCCCTTTCTTGGCCTTGCGGAAAGCTTATACCAGATTCTAGTCCTCAAGATAACTATGAGGCAAATTAGTGAATTCATTGTTATACAACAAAAATAGAATTTTTCTCCCTGCGTTAGCCTGAAATATGCATGTATTTTGTGTGGCTTATCAGTGTAGCCTGTCTTTCCATCCTGGTTAAAAATTAAAGTCCTGGGACTGGAGCGGTGGCTCGGCGGTTTCAGCACTTGCCTGGCAAGCACGAGGACCTGGGTTCAAACCCCAGTACCACGTACACAACTAAGTGTTGGAGCAACTAAGGCCATGTGCAAAACTAAATAAAGTTGTTTCTCCCTTTCTCTGTCTCTCTCACTGTCCCTCTCTCTTTATTAAAAAAAAAAAAATTAAAGTCCTGAGCTCGCCTGGCATGGGCGAGTACACGAGTTCGAACCGGAGTACCACATACACAACAAAGTATCAGAGCAATGAAGGCCACATGAAAAACTAAACAAAATTGATAATCTCTCTCTCATTCTCACTGTCCCTCTCTCTTTAAAAAAAAAAAATTAAAATCCTGTCAGAGACTGGAAGAGGTAGTGGGCTGTCTCTGTTGTGTGGAGACTTTTTTGTTTGTTTTTCATAAAGATTTTCAAAGCCTCCCCAAACCAAGACATTTATCTTAGTGCATACTACAAGGCCTCCTAGTAACAAAAGTTATTTGATATTATTTACAGTGTAGTAACTTACAGAACACATCAATATGATATCTAAAAAGCATCAATTTAAACGAGCTCTAAAAGCTAGATGTAAGAGTTTTGGTCATATGGGAGGGATTCAAATTTATGTGATTTAGATTGCTTTGTCCAAAATTAGTTTAAAACAGCAATATTATTCATATGATCCTCACAGTGGAACAAACCCAAATATTCATCAACTGATAAGCAAAATGTGAAATCCATTGAATGGAATGTTGTTACTCAGCAATAAGAAAGGGAAATGCTGATAATGCTGATAGGAATGCAATATTGATAATATTAATTGAATGAACCTTGAAGATATCATGCTCATTTAATGAAGCTCATTTCAAAAGATTACAATCGTATAATACCCTTCTTATCAAAGTCTAGAATAAGCACATACATAGGCACAGAAAGTAGACTGCTGGTTTGTTTCCTATGTGGGGTGGGTGGGGAGTAATTGATTATACTTATTGGTTTTCTTTAGGGGTGATGGAAATGCTCTTTGTATTGGTGGTTGCATAATTCTCTGAATACATGAAAAATATCTTCATACATACCCTTGAAATGAATACTTAAAATTGTTAAATCATGAGTAGCTTAAAATTATTTGATTAAAATCAACCTTATACCAAAATTTTGACCTAATGTAGTACATATTTAGAGAAAATAAAATACTAGAATGGATGTAAGTAAATGAATGCTTAGATAAAGTTTGACTATCATATGCAAAATGATGGATTTTCAAAAGCTTTTTTTGATGGTTTGTATATGTAAACAGTGGTCCAGTATTTATTTAATCCCTTAAATAAAGCACTATGAATAATTGGTAAACATCCCACAATAATTGGTAAACATCAAATCCCTGATTATAGTTAATCAGCTTTGTGACCATCTGTGGGAATTAAATGTTACAAATCTGGAATACATTAGCAGCAATCCCTCACAAGCCGTCTTACATTATAATACCTTGCTTTGCCTTTCTCAAAGACATTTTACTATAAGCCCAATTCCTTCCTTGATAGAAGACATTTTTCATTATATTCCTTCTTTTAAAAATACATTTCTAATTAACCTTAAGGACTTTGAAAGACTGCTAATTTCCCTTTAAATTTATAATTTTCATGAAAGATAAATCTCATTTATTCTGTTTTAATCTTAAATATAACTCATTCAATATTTCATTCCAAGAGACGATTCTTAAGCATCATGTTTCAGGTTCTGATAAATAACTTGCTGTGCAGAGAATATTCAGATGAATCAAACATGAAAAAAATACATGCAACACTAAACAGCTCTTTTTAATTTCAGGCTCTCTCTAAGGAGTGGCCCCCAAGTCACATACTAAACTTTCAAAATCACTCTGAGACTCTCTGGGGAAGAGTTTTTGGAGCTAGGAAACTAGGATTAATGCTGAAATGATTCCAGTTTTGTGAAATGGATGAAGTTTAGGATCATTCTGTTTGAAGTTTCAAAATACTTGCTTCAGCTAGAATAAGAGAATCTTGCCATTAGAAAGAATTGCTACAGTTACCCGACCTTTAAGGGATAACACAAGTAATTTTTTACTAAAGGACTCTATTTGCTAGAATTGAGAATTTCTGAATGAGAAACCGCTAGCCAGATAATTGCATAACTTAACAAAGTGCATGGAGCTGGCACTCTGTCAGATTGTAGTTTATAAAATAAACTAAGTAAATATACCAAAACACATGAGGAACCCTTAAAATGAGGACCTTGAGTCTCAGAGTTGTGAGTTCAAGTGTTCTCAGAAGTTAATCCATACACCAGTCTCTCAAGGTATCCTTCATTAGGGTCATTTTCTACAATACAGACTCACATAAATCAGAGGTAAGGTAATAAACTTATCGAACACATGTTTTCCAAAGCATTGGGTTTTGTTTTGAAGTGAATTTTACCTAATTTATTTTTCTTTAATGATTTCTAGTTCTTGTTCTTAATTTTGTTTTGCATCTAAGACAATTTTGGATATAATGATTTCTCTGTTTTTTAATGGCAGAATATGTTGAATATTTATTTAAAAATAACAAAAATATACCCCAACTTCCCTATGAAAATTGAAACTATATTGGATTCCAACAAAATTTTCAATTCTGTGTCACTGTTTTCACAAGAAAAGTTTACATGGCCATGCTTATTTAGTAGATATGTATTTCCTATTCTTTTTTTTACCTGTGGTAAGCATTGCATTTAGTTCTGGGAAGTAATAATTCCAGTCAGAATGCTCACCAAGGCAACATATTTTGTTTTTGAACTTATGATGGTTTTACTGGGACACAACCTTATCATAATTCAGGGAGCATTTATTTATTTTTAATTTTTTTGAAAAATTTTGTTAAGGAATTGAGTTATTATATAATGACAAATGCATATAAAGTGACAATATGATCATAATTTGCTCCTAAACCAGAGTTACCCCCACATTGCCCTAACCCCAGTCTCTTGATTCCTCTGTATTTTGCCCCTAATATTGGTATAAAAGTTTAGATTGTGAATTTTCCAGAATTAAATGACTGCATAAATATTATTTGGATTCTTTAGCGGGTAAAGAATATACTACATTGTTGATTGTCTCCCTAGATCTCTCCATATCCTCCCTCCTCTTTCCTCCCTCCTCCCCTTCCACATATATATGGTTCTCCTAGATTGTGTGTTGCTATGCCTTTGCTAGAACTAATGCATGATTTGAAAGTTTTCCCTCATTTGTGGAGGCTAGACCAAAACCAAGGCTTGGGTGAAAGTTTGTCACCAAGGGAACTTTTTTGTGCATACAGAAACAGAGAAGCAGAATAAAACAGGATACTCACAGACATATTACTTTCTTGTTGGTCTTCATGCTCAATGGTTCTTGAATATGCTTGAATCTATGAGTCAAGTAATCAATTGCCTCTGGCAAGGAAAAAGAGTTAACTGGCAACAAACCACATTTTCATTGGTTTCTACTGAAGAGAGGTTAAAAACTACTAACTAGATCATTGCTAGGTATTGCCTCAGAGTAAGGCACTGCTTCTGAATACCATACCTGGTAAGAATGAAAGCAAGCTGAGTTAACTTTGGTTCATTTCTCCCAGCCAGACTGGTCTCTGTTTAACAAATGACTAGAAATCACTTGCTTATTTACTGCACTGGGGATCAAACCTGGGGACTCGCTCATATCTGGCAAGCACTCCACTACCGAGCTAAATCCCTAACAGACAATGCATTGTGATGAACAAATGAAGCTACTGACATGCCTGCGCTTTGAGTGAATGAAGTCATGGTGAGTAATCACAAATCACAAACTATCTGTTATTAACTGTGTGGACATGGGAAGGTCATTTAATTCTAACTCTAAAATGAGAATAATACTTATTTTAGAGGAGGGAGTAGAATATGATTAAATGGCATAATAATGATAAATCCTGTACTGTTTATCTCTTTGGTGGTATGAAACATATTTAGGTGTGTATTAGAAATTAAAATATATAAAGAATGAATACTTATCTGAGCTGATCTTTTCATCTTCCAAGACAGAATTGACTGAATATCACTTAGGATGTTTCTGACAACTGGTGGATTATCGAATTTTCCCTTCCTCAGAGAGAACACAAGACAGAGTCTGAACAGTGTCTATGTTAGTAGTTCTTTCCTGAACCTAAACAAAAAGAATTAAAAAAACCAATAAGCATAGATTGAACCAAGAGTCCATAAATTATGTTTTGCCTAGGTGGCCATTTATCATAGGTGATTGATCTCTCAAGATGTTTCCCAGTTAATTTGGATTCCGGCTGTCATTTAAAGAATAACTCATTTCAGATATTATTAAATGACATAGGAGTTAGAAATCTTTCCACCAAAAGGCAAAGGGTATAATTCATCCAACTACAAGTGACTCAGTGATGTGCATTTCATAGTTAAGCCAATTAACATCGATCCAAATGCATTTAATCAGAGTTCAGCAATGCCATGCCAAAAATCCAATTAAGTTCAAGATTCCATACAAGCCACATTTTATTATGAAGTGACATTTAAAAATGCTTTATTTTGTTCCTTACTTTGTTTTTAAGGAAGAACAGATTGCAAGTTTGGAGATTTTCCAGTACTAAAAAGATTTGATATCAAATTAGTTCTTATTCATTTATTAAATAAGAAAGACTTAAATTTGAGAAGAATATAATATAATATTTTAGAACACAGTCTAAAATAATTAAGTACCATATACATTTTGCTCTGTGAAACCAACTAAAAATTCAGGTAATTATCAAATAGCACATAAGTCTGTTTACTTTCAAATTTATTTTGTAAATTTTATAAACTATATTTCATATTTTAGTTTATACTTTAATAATTTATAGTCATGTCTTGCATTAAAACAATAGTTCTACAATATATTTCATTTTATTACATATATAAAATGAAATTAAATTTTAATATATACAGAATTAAATTAAATTTCCTATTCTTGACAAATGGTTTCAAAACTTAAAAGAAAACTGCTATAGCAGAATCATATTGCAAATTTCATTTTCATGAATGGTATTTATCCTTTGGGGAGCATAGAAGTACAAGGACAGGCAGAAGAAGACGAGTAGACAGTTGTAGGGTTACTGAAGTCATCAAAACAAATACTAACTTTAGACTTAGAAAAGTGTTTCAAATGTGAAATATTGTCTGGGGAGATTTTTAAAGTTTGATTCTATTTTTTTTAAAGAAAGATGGAACAGTTAGAGAACTAGAGAAGCAATTTTTACTTATTTTTTCATGTGACTTTCATTCCTCAGATACTTTGTTGTGTACGTGGTGCTGGGATTTGAACTCACATACTCACACATGCCAGGCAAGCACTGTATCTGCTGAGCCACTGCTCCAGCCCCTGAAGTTTGATTCTTAACACCATGGAAATTTGATTTTTCTCAAATCCTTTTTATTTTAATGATTTTAAGTTGATTTTTCCTGTATTCAATTAATGGACTATTACAATGACTGTTTTCAAAATGTCAACAAAACCTAGCATTCCTGGAATAGTATGGACTTGGCAAAGATGTGTTCATCTTTTTTATATATTGCTCAAATTCTATTGACTACATTTGAAGATTTTTATGTCAATATTCATAAGGGACATATGTTATGGGCATATAGGTGTCTGTGTTACCATGCATGTGGCTGATTGTGTATATTTTTCTCTGGTTTTGTTCTGATTGTGTTGTAATATGTGTAGAGAAAGACATAATCAATTTTATTCATTTTTTTATCTGGGTTTTGTTTCCAAGATACTTTGTTGTGTGTATGGTGCTGGGATTTGAACCCAGGTCCTTGCACATGCCAGTCAAGCACTCCCACTGCTGAGCCACCGCTCCAGGCCAATGTCATATATTCTTAAATATTTTATATTCTTTACTAATAAAGCATCTGGACCTTGAAGTTGGTTCTGGTATTATTTTAATTATGAATTCAATTTCTTACCTTACTGGAATCTAAGTAATTTATTTATCAATTTGCATGTGGTAACCTCTGTAATTTGATGAATTTGTTCATTTTATCTAAGATGACAAATTTATTCACATATATTTCATAATATCCCATATTGTCATTTCAATGGCTTTGCAATCTTGAAGTAGGATAGAAGAAATAAGAAATAGGTAAAAAGGTTCATAAAGGAAAGAAAATAGAAGAGAGTTTAAATTCAGAAGCTCCACGTGTTTTCCAAGTCTATCCCCATGTAAGGCCCATTACTCTCAAATTCCTGGGAAATCTGAAAACCTAGCTGTGCACTGTTAATTAAAACCCATAAACATGCAGATTAAACAAAAAGAGATATGAGATTGTGAGAAATATATAATTTAGGGACCTTTCCAGAACTATCTTTTGATCAAATAATGAAGACAACACCCACCTAAGAGTCTGGAGATATAACCAGACCATTCGAAGCCATATTGAGATCACCATACTGATAACATTCCTACATACATTTTTATACCCACCCCTTACCAACCGTCCTGAAAAATAAGATCAGGGAACACCAAAACCTTGCCTTTCACTCTTGATATGGTCCACATTCTCCCTTGAATGCATATTCCTTGATCAGTCCATAAAGGTTCTCTTTCTTGAGATTGCCTCTATTCTCCCTTGTGTATCTAATTTCTAAATTAAACCTTTATGCCTCTGATTGACCTATAATAAAATTTTTTCTCTATCACATATGCCAATAACCCTATTGGTCCTGGGTCAAGCTTTCCCATCTTCAGGAACTCCTTAGATCTTTCTTTGGAGATGCCTTTCCTCCAAAAGTTTCTAAAAGTGTTTTTTGTTTGTTTTACTCCTTTTATTTCCTAATTGGTCTAGCCATATGTTCATTAATTGTTTCCAGAACCCAGTTTTGTTTCTTCTCTCATGTTTCTTTTATTTTATTGATTTCACCTGGTATTATTGTTTCCTTCATTCTACTTAAATTTCTCATCTCCTTTTATATCTAAATGATAGACACTTAGATCATTGAATTAAACCTACTTATGTCCTTTTTCTGTTTCCCAGCTTTGCATGATTTCCAGATTACACTTGCACACTTGATCAACTCTCTCATCTCGGCCTGATTTTTGCTTGCCTTTCTTGGATCTCCCTTGCTGTTGAATAACAACAAATTTGTCTAGTGTTTGTCCAGAGTTCCTGGTATGGAGATTCTAAAACCATTGGAATTTTCTGAGTGATAGATTATTTTTATCTTAACAAGGTGCATAAGAGCCTATAGCTTCAGAATGTGTGTTGAGCTCTACAAAGATAAACCATGTGATTAGAGAACTGCCCTTTCATCACTTCTGGCTTCTGGGGAGAAGAATAGGGAGGCTGGTTGAGCTCAATTACATGACAAAAATTCAATCAATCATGCTTACATAATGAAATCTTAATAAAATGTCTAGATACTGTGGCTCAAAAGAGCCTTCTGGTAGGTGAACACATTCAGGTGATGGGAAGTTGATGTATCTGCTTTACAGGGAGAGGGAATGGAAACTGCATTCCTTCCCAGAACTTACCCTATGTATCTCTTCATTTTGTTATGTCTCCTGATTACACTTTTTACAGCAAAACTTTAAGTATAACACTTTTCTGAGCTCCATGAATCATTCTAGTGAGATATCATCACACCAGATAGGTCAGAGGAACCACACATTTCTAACTAGATGTTCAGAAACGTGATTTTTTGATATGTGGACATTTGAAAACTGCCTGGCATTTGATGTACAAGAAGCCTGGATGGGTACTACATGCTTTATCTTTAGGGTCTATACTAACTCCAGGTGGTTAGCTTCAGAAATGAATTGCAGTACAACTGACTGAGTTGAAACTGAAAATAAGAATATATTGGATATTTGGCCAGGGATGTTACTAATATTTTAGATTTCATCGTTTTTGCAGTTCTCTTATTTTAAAAATTCCTCATTTAAATTTCTAGCTGTCCTATTGCCCTAAATCCTATTATCTTCTCCACAATTCAGTTTTGAACAGGGAGAGTCAGAAGGTGTTGTGAGTGATTTCTCAATCCTTCTTGAAAAAAATGAAAACAATTCTTACTGAAACACTAGTAGTCTGCCAACAGTAACTTCACTTTCTTTTGGCACTTTCCAGTGCCTTAAATAGAGTAGTTCCCCCTTTTACTCTGAGAGACACTTTCCTAGTGCCCAGTGGATACCTAAAAACAAGCATGATACCAAGTCTTAAATAAGCAGTTACACACTGTGGTTTGAATTTGGTAGTTTGAGCTATGAGAGCAAAACCAGCAGATTTATTTTTCCTTCTTCATAATTTCAGATAGAAGATTCTTCTTACCATGGACTTTTAGCAACCACAGTATACAACTTTTTTTCTTTCTTATTTTCAAGAACTTTCACTCTTTCATTTAAAGAAACCACTTTATGACTTCTCTTTAGCATGTTCAAACTGTCAATATTGCTATTCTTGAGATTCAGGAATGTTGTTCAATAAAATAAAGGTGAGCTGAACATAAGCACTGCAATTCCAGGAAAGTGAGTCTGGTAATCAAGACCGCTACTAAGTGACTATCAGTTCAGGAGTGAACACAGAGTAGATATGCTGGACAGAACAATGGTTCAAGTCCAGATCAGATGGAAAAATATAAGACTGCATCATTCTACTCAGAATGGTATGCAATTTAAAACTTATGAATCATTTATTTCTCGAATTTTCCTTTTCATATTTTTGGACCACAGTTGACTGTGGATAACTGAAATTGCAGAAGGTGAATCCATGGTGATGGGAAAATACTGTGTTTTCGTATCTCTGCATAATTTTATAAATGAATTCTATCAGAGGAATTCTTCAATTTTTCTTTCCATTTTTAGTACTGTGAAAATAATGGGAAGACTTTGTTTTAAGAAGTCTTATTTTAAAATTGATTTTATTGTGCCTTTTTTCACTTTTAGGGCATGATGTTGTTGAATATATATAGAATAACAAGGTTACTATAGTGGAGCAAAGTAACAAATCCATCATCTTGCTTACCTGCCCATTTTGTTGTTTCTATCCCAAGAACAGCTAATAATCTACTCATTTAGCATGAATCCATATATGGAATAATTTTATTACCTATGTCCCTCGTGTTGTACGTTAGATCTATAAACTTGTTTATCCTACATATCTGCTACTTTGTGTTTTCTGACCTATATTTCCCAATTTCCTCTCTTCCAGTCTTGTTATTTTCATCTAATTTTCCTCCTTCAAATTGCAAGCTACTTCTGTGATTCTTTCTCTTTAGTTTTTTCAAAAACTAAGAAATATTGAATGGGGGAATGGAGTTAAAACAAGGTATACTCCAAGCTTTTATAAGTATGTCATTGTATATATTATTGTCATGTATATAAGAAAATGTTCTTCATAGGTATAAGAATTATGTCACTATATTTGGGTATTTTAGGAAAAATAGACGACCAAGAAAAAGAGGCAAGGGACCAGGGGATGGGAGGAGGGAAGTGGGAGTGGTGCTGAGGGGGATATTGACCAAATTGTATTGCTGTATTGTGTGCATTTATGAATATGTGACAACAAATCCCATCACTATGTGCAACTATAACTCACCGATAAAAATAAATTTAAAAAGAAAAAAGAAATATTTAATGGATTTTAAAAAAAAGAAAGAAAATAAGAAATATTGGACATGGTTTGCAATTGATGAGCACTCTAGTGAGGGAGGTCACTTACTAAGTTGCACAAGCTCCATCATGTCTTAATGTATTTTCTAAATACTTCAACTGCTGTCTCTTTTATCTTGATGCCTCTATTAAACCAGAATTACTTCATGCTTGGAAGAATAGTTCTCTCTGGATGCCTCTAGCACAGAAATGGATGTTGCATGTGGCCAATATAAATCTACTTAAGCATACACTTTTCCCACCTCATTAAGCCTCTCCTTAAGAATTATCTTAAGGTAATTCAAATAATTATCCTTAATGTTTAGTGACCAGTAAAAGTCAAAATAACATGGATCAGAAATAAAACACAAGGGTTATTTAAGATGCTTTGTATAGCTCTCTATAAAATAATAGAATTGTCAATCACATAAAATATACAATAAAAATATACGTGGTGTGCAAATTTTATTTTTGTAGGTACTTTAAAAAACAATTTTAGTGAATCAGTCATATTCATTGTTCTGCTTATTGTTTTCCTCAATTAATTTCACAGAAAATAAAAGGAAAGTCAGCAGTTTGTATGTTCATATGAAACATGTTGCTAATAGTTTTGGGGATGATGAAAGAGTTTGTTAAGAACTCAGCCTCAGTAAATGTTAGTTGTTACCATAATCATCACCACTACCACCACCATCATCACTATTAAAAGATGTCCATGTTTTAGTCATGGTATCATATATTTAATGACATTCTCTTAACATCTCCCTTGTCAGAGAAACATGAGTGAGGAAAGAAGAACTCTATGCCGAAGACCATGTAACCTAACTCCCTGCATAGCCATTTGCGTTTATTCTTGTCATGTTGCTGTTATGTGTTAGGAAAGATTTGACAAGTATGCTTGTTCTTATTATAATACAAAGTGAGTTTCAATAGAAACCATGTTTTATCACCTACAAATTCCTGATCTCTGGTACAAACTTCTATAATTGAAGTCAAGGCAAGAAAGGAGGGAGGGGAGAAGGAAAGGCAAGGCTTGCCAAGGACAGAAGGAAGAATGGTGACCATCAAATGAAAATCTATAAAGTGATTTGTTTAGATAATTTGCTGCTCAAGAACAAGCACTTTTAAAATGCAATGGCTAAAGCCAATTGCTAATTAATTATTTATTTGCCCAGGGTTTTCAATTTGGGCAGGGCCTACAGGGACTCTTCATCTTTTGCTACATTGTATTGACTGAGGGCTTGTTTGGAGCTGGAGAACATAGATTTACTCCCATGTTTGATACCTCAGTTTAGATGGCTAGAATTGCTGGCAGCTGGTTGAACAATTCTTTTCCTCTCTTCATGTTACCAGCACCCAAGATTGCTTTCTTGTAGGACCCTTCTTCAGCAGGCTATGTGTCTGTTTAGAAAAAAAAAAAGGAAGTTGAAAGTCCTGTTAAGACTCAGGACTGGAAATCTTACAATGTCACTTTTGATAATTACATGAATCATGAAGGTCACAGGAATGGCCTAGATTTAAAGAGAAGAATAAAAACTCCCTTAAGGTGAAAAGTAGCTTATACATAAAGGAATGGGAGGGTTTATTGGCTACTATCTTATTAGATAACCTATCACAAGTTTTAGCAGCCCATCACTGGAATATAATAAAAATTATTTCTTAAAATGTAACTGAGAAACTATGATTCCACTATTTTCTCTTTCTTATACGACTTTGTAAAGAACATATTACATATCAATGTAATCTGACGGTGTTTCAGGTCACATAAAGCATATCAAAAACTATCCACAGATGTCTGTTAATGAACTATTTAAATAAATTGTCAATTACCATATGTATATAAAGCAGTTTACAAACTAAGTTACTAAATAATTTCTGCAGTTTGCTGGAGGCATATGGATAGTCCTAAGATTAGAACTTTAGTCTATTTTTCTGGAGCAAACAGATAGCAGAAGGGTTGATGGACTAGTTTAAATGTAATAAATTATATTTCAGTCAAAATGCATTCAGACCTGTGGTACAATTGTAATAGAAAGCCTAATTAAGATATAATAACCTCAACGTGAGCGAACTATTACATGAGCAAGAGGAACCTTGCCTATGATGCTGGGGAATGAAGGGAGGGGAGTGGTGTAGTGGGGAGGGAATAGGAGGGTCATCAAGGCAGATGGAGGGTGGGAGTAGGGGGTTATCAACCCAGTGGGGAACCTTCCACTTCCATGAAAAGCCCAACTAACATGGGGGTAAAGTAGGGGGAAACACGAGACTGGGGGGAAATCAAAGGGGGTGACCATAGTCTGGCATCAGCCTCGGATTGCTCTGTCATTATGTATGTGTTCACGATCCTGTGGCAACAATTCCTTCCTAAATGTAAGACTAAGTTAAACGAATAAAAAAAAATAAAATAGACGTTCTCCTTCATTTATTCCATTTCATAGTAACAATGATTTTGCTTTATTATTTGTCACTTTTCAATACTATAACAAAGACCTGAGATAATTTAATTATAAAAAGAAGAGTTTTAATTTGTCTAATAGTTTCAGATATTTATGCCAAAAGTTGACCCCATTTCCTCTGGGCCTGGGGTGAGGCAGTACATCATCATTGCAGG
>PVKS010041054.1:0-16265 GCA_004027875.1 Aplodontia rufa
AGGAGGAGGAGGACAAGTGGTAGTGGGAGGGAGGGGGAGGGGGAGCAGGAGGAGGAAGAAGAGGAGGAGGAGGAGGAGGGGAATATATGTTCTCATCTAGAGCAACACATAGAACCCTAAGCATCTTTTCTTTTTATTTTCCACAAAATGGAATGAGAATAGATTTCTTAGTTTAATTGGAGAAATAATGGTGAAATCTTCCAGGGGTCTAGTTAACTACCATATATTTTCTTTTCAGTTTTTAGTTGACTTATCAGACTCATGCTTAGCTCTAATAGCCTTCTGTCTAGAAAAAAAAATGCCTTCAAACCTAGGCTCATCTCTGCTGGAAAATCACCTGGAACTGATATTTGAACTATGAATGCTTCTAATGCCTGTTGACCTAGAACCGTGGATCTCAAAGTGTGGTCCCTGGACCAGCACCAGCAGCCTCACTGGGGGCTTTGAAGGAATGCTTGTTCTCAGGTCTGCAGGCCTACCGAGTCGGATGCTCTGGCATGGTGTCCAGGAATCTGTGTTTATCAAGGTAACTTTGATGTAGCCTGCTGTTTGAGAAGCATCACCCTAGGGAACAAACAAGGAGCACACCTCAGACATGGAGCCTTGATACAGCTTTTCCCTTTGAGTGCTATGTTTATCACAAGCTTTCTCTCCAGGCATACTGTGCATCAGCACCTAGAAATTAACATTCTAAAACTCTGGAGTTTGTGAATAAGCCAGCCAAATTCTAATACAGTCTTTCCAGTTCCCTTATTGGTGCTGCCTGCAGGTGGAACTTGGGGCACCTAAATTAGCCTGTCCTATCCAGGTATTAAGGGACATTTCCGTAACACATGCAGAACGGAACTGCTTTAGCAGACCCAGCTAAGAAGAAATAAAACCAGCAAAATGTTGTTCTCTCTCTAACGTCCTAAGCAGAAGTCCTAAGTAGAGAAAGCCTCTCCTCCAGTTGCACTTTCCCCTTGGTTATAACTGGCTGGTAAGCTACTCCGGCCACACCACACTCCCTTCCCTGTGCCTGCCTGAGCCTTGGGTACAGCTGGGGACCCTGTGGAATGACCAAGGTATTCATGCCTCTTTAGTTTTATTGGGCTTTTCTTCTCAAGTCCAAGATTCTGTAGGCCAGCAAGGTCGACCACCCTTCTCTTGACCCCAAATGACCTTCCTATTTCCATACAAAAAGCTGTTGCTTGCATATAAAGTTATCATAAGCTGAAGTTACCCAGTCTGATTTAAAAAAAAAATCCACTATTGGCCACTGCACAATTTTAAAAGTGCAATTGAGCTAATTTAGAAACAGTGAGGGTCAAAATGCCTGCTAACACATTGGAAGTCCAGACTCCACAGCCACAAAATCCTGCTTCTGCCAATAGCCTTGCCTTCCCAAATGTTACTCTTTATGTTTTTCAATGTTTCTTATTCATACACTATTGGCGTATGCGGTAGGTCCTGAAATAAAAACCCTTGAGATCTGAATAGTGTTGAGAAATGAAACATGAAGTAAGACATAAATCTGGTTTAACAAATGCAAGGTTGGAGACTATTGTTAAGTTTGGCAGCCAGATGAACAGCTCCCCATGGAGGCCAGGCTCAGGGACCATGGTGGGACCCGGAGGTGAAGAGGGAAACAGGAGTTTGCTGCATCCCTCTGCTCCAAGAGGAGCAAGGGCAGAGCTGAGCCTCGCAGGCCAGGTTGATCCTTCCTGAACCGTTTTCTCCAAAGCCAATGCTTGTTAACCAGATAATGAGTCTTCACCCTCCCCAGGACAGCATGAGCAAGGATAGGCACAGAGTGACCCCAACTGAACTTCATGTGGAAGGAAGCAACAGCGTCAGTCTGCAAGGAAGAACAAAGCACTTTTGAAAAATCTGTATTCATGACTAATATGAGCCATTTTGGTAAGGTGTGGAGAACTTATGTGTGCGGACTGCCTGAGGTCTAGCTTTGAAACGTTGCGGTCAGCACTGAAAAGCAAAGCATCTTAAGAAATTTGAAACTTAATGGCAATGAGATATCATCTCTCCCCAGTTAGAAATACATGTATAATATATATAAGATATGATATATATTAGTATACATATGTTATGTATACTACTGATATATATTTTATATATATTATCTATATTATCTATAATGATATATATAAACATTATTTTATATACATACACACACAAATGCTAGTGAGGAGGGAGAGGAAAAGGAACTCTCATTCACTGCTAGTGGAAATGTAAATTAGTACAGGCCTTATGAAGAACAGTATGAAAGTTCCTCAAGAAACTAAAAATATATCTAGTTTGTGATCCAGTTATCCCACTTCTGGGTACATATCCAGTGGAAATGAAATCAGCATATCAAGGAGACACTTTTATGCCCATTTATTGTAACAACCTAGGTGCCCATCAAAGTGCAATAGATTTTTAAAAATATGGTGGGTATATACAGTGGAAAATTATTCATCCATAAAGAAGACTGAAACAGGGGCTGGAGCCGTGCGTGGCTCGGCGGTTGTGAGTATGCGAGTTCAAACTCCAGCACCACGTACACAACGAAGTCTCAGAGCAATGAAAGCCACGTGCAAAGCTAAATAAAAACTGCTTATCTCTTAAAAAAAAGAAGACTGAAATACTATTATTTGCAGAAAAATGGATGGAACTGGAGGGTAAGTGAAATAAGCCAGACACAGAAAGACAAGGACCATATGTTCTCTCTCATATGTGGCCACCTGAATGTAGAATAATGATTACTAGAGGTTAGGAAGGGTGAGGGAGACTGTCTGAATAGTACACACTGAATGCATGTGTGAAAAATATCATGCTGAACCCCATTAATATGTACAATGAATGCTTGCTGATAAATAAAATAAAATAAAATATACAAAAAGAAATATATTCCATGGGAGAAGGAGACTTGGAGGAACATAAAGAGTTCTGGTTTTGCATATTTTGTGCCAGAGATCCCAGGTGGAAATAACCACCAGACAGCTGTACCTGCGCTGAGTGGTGTAGCCGAGGTCAGGAGCTACAGATTTGGAAACTCACAGCCCAGGAGTAGGAATCAAAACCATGACAATGCATAACATAGTCAGAGAGAATGCGTAAGATGTAGAGGTCAACGGTCAGAACCCTCAAATGAATGAGAGGCACATAAAGTACAAAAAGAACCCATTGATTAAAATAAATAGCAAAAAAAAAAAAAAAAGAAAGAAAAGAAATAGCAAGGGATACATTGGGAGTTGTTCTGGTCAGCTTTTTGACACTGTGACCAAAAGACATGTCAAGAACAACTTAGAGGAAAAAAGTTTATTTAGAGCTTATGGTTTCAGGGGTTCAGTCCATGACTGGCTGACTCCATAGCTCTGGGCCTGAGCTGGGAGGGTATGGCAGAGAAGCAGCTCAGAACATGGCAGCCAGGAGGAGGGGCAGGTGGGGCATCCACAGGGAAGATGAACCCTCCCAAGGCAATACCCCAATGACCTACTTCCTCCAGCCATACGCTACCTGCCTACAGGTACCACCCACTCATTCCATTCAAACTAGGATGAAAAGGTTAGGTTACATCCCTTGTCATCTAATCATTAATCTCTGAATACTCCTAAATTAAGAGGAGCTTGTTGGGGACACATCATATTCAAACCATAACAAGACATGGACTTTAGAAAGAGCCAATGGGCTTAAAGTGGACATCATGGAGCTGGAGCAGGAACAAGACAGTGGGTTCCATTAAAAGTTTAATTTGGAGACAGTTTTCTCTTACTGAATATACTTAAAATAGTTGAGCAGGTTTATAACCCACAAAGTAGCACTGAATCAGTTTGATACTGGGAGAAATATTTCTGTCTGTTGGTCAAGCCATTAGCCTGCATTCTCCATTAACAGTGGCTGCCACCACATGAGGCTATATAAAGTTGTTTCTAAGTAAATGAAATTAGAATTCAGTTACTCAGTAGCTCATGTACTACTAGTAGTGCTACATACTAGTAGGGCTCGTGACATTGGGACATTTCCAGTGCTCCATGGCCGCATGTGGTTAGTGGCGGTATTGTCAACACACATATAATAATTACCATCATGACAGAATGTTCTGTTGGACCCTGTTGGTCTAGAATATAATTGACAGGTCTGCTTTTGCACAAGAAAGAAGTCATGCAATCAAAATAGAGCTTACCAGTAGGAAAATTATAGACATGGTCACAGTAATTATGCAGTCCAGTGTTCAAAATATAAAACATTTTCCAGTATTAGAATTAGAAGCCTTAAAGATTCCAATTACATACAGCCAATTACAGCAAGTTGGTGTTCAGCAATACCAAATAAATAGAGGCTCATTCCTTTTCTTTAATGTTCAGTCAGTAAAATTTGGATATGGTGCTATCATGTGGGTGGCTACAAAAATCTAAACCAAGAATTTTAAGTTTGTATTTACTTCCCCAAATCTGGCAATTGATGAAAATAGTGGATGCCTTTAGGCATCAGGGGATGCTTCATTTTTATATTTTTTTAAAATTATCTTTCACCACCTAAAGACATGTACAATTCAGATCCATGGTTTAACCTGTTTAGTGTTATGAAGTGAGAGATCAGAGGTCCCTCACATACTATTTCTCTGCGAAAAATACGAGGTAAAAATATCTCTTTAGACTTATGTTCTCTTAGAATATATTCTTATTGGAGAAAAATAATGTTAGTCTGTAATTACAGGCAAACAGTAGTGAAAACAGTAAAACTTTGAGATGGAATTAATGTCTGTCATGGCAACGACTCAGAAGGGGATGGCAGAGTCCACCCACTAGCTCATTTGCCATGGTATTTGGTTGCTCTACACGTGCTGGGCAAGTGGAGATGTTGTCAGCCTGCCTGACCCAAGCATGGTGGGGCTTTGGGGTAGACTGACTGCACAATTAGCCAGAGGGAAGTGAAGTGGCTTACTGCGGTGTGTGTGTGTGTTCCAAATAACTGATTGAGTTGGTTTCTTGATCTTTTGCTTGCTTGGACAGCTCTATAGTGCAAATACATCCTCGGCGTTACAGTATGCATCTAAAAGCGATATTAAATAGCCAACTAGAGTCTAGAAGAGCAGTGGTGGAAAGATGAAGATAGAGGAACTAAGAAAGAAAGTCAAGGTATTAAGAAGTGATGGCCAAGAAGCACAGAAGCAAGCTAAGAGCATTAATGATGAGCAGAGGACAGTGGTACATTTCTGTAATCCCAGTGACTGGGGAGGCTGAGGCAGGAGGATCACAAGTTCAAGGCCAGCCTCAGCAACTTAATGAGACCCTAAGCAACTTAGGTTAGGGTCTAACTTAGAGAGTTTAGACCCTGTCTCAAAATAAAAATAAAATAATGTGGGGATGTAGCTCAGTGGTAAGGTGCCTCTGAGCTCAATTCCCAGTAAGCTGTCCCTCCCAAGAAGTGCTGAAAAGCTGTTATTCTGAGAGTGACCAGCAGGTGGCAGAAATGCTGCAGCTACCAGGAACATGGTCTTCATGATACACAGACCTGAATCGGATTTGTGAAGGACATGAACTAACTGCTTCTCTTTATAACGCAAAATCAGAGGCACAATCTAAATAACCATATCCTCAAGTAAACCTTTCATCTTGAGAATGATAATGCTAAACATGATCTGCAGAAAGTTTACACATAGCATGTGCGTCAAAGGAGTGAGGGTGATGTGGGACAGGAATGAGGAGGGTGGAACCCAACCTGAGAGAAGATGCTGGACAACTCTCTGAGGTACGAAAGGCTGTCCTGGGTGAAAACAACTTCTGATTTTCTGTGGATTCATCAAACTCTCATAGCTGGTTTTAAGGCGTAAGAGGCAGCTGCTGGAAGCCAGTATCTCAGACAATATGAATAAAGAGAGGAGCCCCTGATATTGGAGTATGTCCCTCATGTACACACACAAAAAGCTTGCGGTAGACCTCCTCCTGGCAGGAATGAGCAGCTCTTGATTTTGCCAGGGGAGTAGAGATGATGGGATGCAGGTACTGAGGTCAGGGCCAGCTCTCAGCACTGGAGCCCCTAGTGCTCATCAACATGAGATAAACATCTTGTGTTGGGCTTTGTCTGTTGCTTTTTTGTTTCTTTGGCAATTCTGGTGATCAAGACCAGGACCAAAGCTGCTTTCCCAATCCCCAGGAAAGCATAGTTCTCAGTGTAGGCTGCATGAATCCCAAGAGCTCTTTTAGATGAATCACACCCTAGAGCAATCCAATCAAAATCCCAGGAGAAGAATATCGACATCCGTGTTTGTAAATCATCACTGAATAACAAAGGTCAGTTAAGGTTAAAAACAAGTGGCTTGGAGTTGAAATCTAAGAAAAGGTAGGGGAAACATTTAGGCTAGTAGGTGGTATCAGGGGAGGAACACTATTTTTTGTTTGTTTTTTTAAAGACAGAGAGGAACAGTGTGTGTGTGTGTGTGTGTGTGAGAGAGAGAGAATCACTTTTATTTAGTTTTTCGTGTGCTTTTGTTCCGACAGTCCCTTGTGTACGTGGTGCTGGGGTTTGAACCTGTGTCCTCATGCATGCCTGGCAAGTACCTCTGAGCCACAGCTCCAATCCCCAGGGACACATTTTTTTTTTAAAATTTAACCATTTGTTCATTCATCCATTCATTCGATTTCTTGATACTTAGCATAAATAAGCACTGAATATATATATAAGGAAATGGGACTTGGGCACCACCTCAAAGAATGAACAATTTAGGCCCCATTCTGTCCTCGGTGTGTACAAATAAAAATATGTTTCTGACATAAAAACAAAATCCTCCAATCCTCTCTATGCCTTTTCTCCCAACAACCATCTTCCAATTTTGTTCTTCTTATAACCCTAACCCTTCACCCTGACCTTGGGTAAATTCCTTAATTTACTAAAGTCTGTTTCCTGTTTTAAGAAAAATTAAAGGTGGGATTAAGTAGCCTCTAACCATTTTAAAATTAAAAATTCTATGATTTTAAACAATTTTTGAGAATTTACTCTTTGGATGATATCTAAAAAGAATGTATTTCAGCATTTCCAGGTTTAGAAGACACAATCTTTGCTTTAAAAGAAACAGATGTAGCCTTGTATGCAACACGGATTTCATTAATCCTATTTGTAAATCTTTATTAAGTAATAGCTACCATCTGCTGACATCCAAAGGAGTAAAGAATTTTTTCACTGCAAACAATAACAAAAATCAAAACTTTGAATCCTCAAAGAAAAATTTTCAAAGGATTTTATGAACACACAACTGTAAAAAAGTGATTGTCTAGTGGTTCCCTTTATTTTGTAAACCCTAGTACCCTTGCTGATACTTTGGGAACTGTTGGAGTCAAAAAGAAAAATATACCCATCGAGAAAAAATAAGTAGTTATTTTTTCAATAGAAAATGAAGGCTAACAAACTTGGAATAAAATTGGAGAAACACTGAATTGCAAAACTGTGGTTTCCTTTTTTTTCTTTTGGCATTGAATTGCGTGACAGTTTACCACACGAGCAGGTCTGTGTAAACCAGAGAACCAAGAGAGCAGTAGATTTAGTTTCTTTCACAGAGTAGGAAGAAGAAAGTATTGACTTGGACTTTGTGAAAGATTGGTGAAGTCAAAACTGTTTGAATATTGGCGATTTAATATGATGTAGCCAGATAGTTTCATCCTCATACGAGTATTAAGTACTAATTCTACCTGGATATGGTGCAAGGCCACTAAACATACAGGAAATATCATTCTCTTTAGCAGCATCCTACTAGGAGTGACAATGAGAGAATTGTCAGGCTGGGCCCCTGCTGAAGAAGAACCTGACCTTAGGGAACCTTCAAAGAAACCAAAGGTCATAAGATGGTGATGGAGAAATAAAGATGGTGAGGTTGTGAGGCAATATGCAGGGTGGATTTAGGCATTAAGTTGCATCAGATTAGTTCTAGCTCTCCAGAGGTGTTGAGGAAAGGACCAAAGGATGCTCTCAGCTCTGCTGTGGATAAATGGGAACTAGCACAGTTGAATTCCTACCAGGAGAATGGAGAAGGAAAAGCCCGGATGGAGAGGGGATTGAGAGGCAGTTCAGGAAGTCATCCTGCTGCTTCTCCAGCTTCCTGCAGCTCCTTCCCTAACACTTTCCCCCACACACTAATGCGCTTTTCTAGGCTCTCATTCCTCCTCACCCACTTTGGAGGGAGCATCCTTTCTCATTTACATGCTAGTACCTGTCTCCTGGCCCTCTAGAGAACTATCTCATCTTGATCTCTCTTCAGTCCCATGGGTGCAAAAAACTTCTTTTCTGATTAATTTCACCAATGCATAAATCCATTTAATATCCTATAAATAATCTATTAAGATCTTTGATGTCTACTCCTTTGTAGTCTTTGCTCGGGTGTCTATGTAGTCCGGTAAGATTATAAACTCTTTGAAAGACTTACTGTTCTTAAGAAAGTCTAATATAGAAATCTGGAATCAGAGAAGAGATAAGGCATGTGAAAGTGAACTTTTTAAAAGAGCAATTTGGGGTGATTTAATACAGGGACACATTTTTCAATTGATTGTAGGACAGTATGTAAAAATTACTTTTGTACTAATGTACATTTTTTCAACAGGAATTAAAGGTAAATGACTTTTAAGGTAAGTAGCAAGATGTTGAATTTAATCAGGAAAAAGATCATATCCAAAGGTTATTTGTTTACTTAGTTCTTTAAGTTTTAGAACTAAAAGCAATAATGGTCAGCCATCCAGAAATTCAGCTCTCTAGATTGATGTATCTCCCAAGGATTCTAAATAACCGAAATTCTGCTGTTTAATTATTAACTTACTCAGTGTGAGCTTAATAAATGTTATTGATTATTACCTAATGACCAGTGGGAAAAAAAGTTTTTCATTATATGTAGCTAGACTAACCTTTGGGGAAGAATATGATATATGAGAAATTTTATCTTTAATTGTGTCAGGGTCATAAATGATATAGATAAAGGAAAACCTAGCAATGTACTTTAACCTAGCTTTATACAATTTTTAAATTTCTCTTTCCATTTATATGTTTAATGATAAGCTGGTAAATATGGTGCCACTATAGGGTACTTGAGAAACATTTTTCAATGATGAAATTGAAAAGTCATGATCAGTTTAGTGGTTATATTAAATATCATCCATGCAGACCATGTGATTGGAGTGTGACATTGTTATGTGATAAAATCCGAGGTGTCAGGTGGATGATCACTTGTAGGATACCTATTGGAGTGTATTTCTGGGCAGTGCAGGGGCCTTCAGCTCAACCTGGAAGTGACTCTCCTAGCCAGGGCAGCATTAGGGCTACGGAGCAGAGGCAGATGCTACACAGAGCTCTAACATGACCAAACACCCAGAGAAGCCACCTAATAGATGGTGGTGGTGGACACCAGATATCAGAGCTGAGGGACAGCCTCCTGTACTGCTACGAAAACCTGGTCTTTGCCTGTTCTGAGTTGCCATTCGCAATAAAGTCAAAGCAGCAACCATCCCAGGGTACTATGACACAAGATAATAATGGTACAAGACGAAAAAGGAAGCATCAGTGTCATTTGGGTGGCATAAAAAAGATGAGAACACCTTTCCTAAGCATAGCTGGTCTTAGCGATGGATTGTGTTCCTCCAAAATTCTTAGGTTAAAGTCCCAACTTCCAGTACCTCAGAATGTGGCTGCATTTGAAAAATAAAGTCATTGCAGACTAATTAGCTAGGATGAGATCATACTGGAGTAGAATGGGCCTCTAATCCAATATCATTGGTTCCTTATCAAAAGGGGAAATTTGAATCCAGAGATATGCACCAGCCACCTGGTGAGTGGCTCTTTATTATAGCTACCCTAGCAAATGCACATCACATGTCTGTTTTTATCAGTTTCTTTCTTTTTCTTTTTTTTTTTTAAGAGAAAGAGGGACAGTGAGAGAGAGAGAGAGAGAGCGAAAGAAAATCAATTTTATTTAGTTTTTCATATGGCTTTTGTTGCTGTGACACTTCGTACTGTACGTGGTGCTGGGGTTTGAACCCGTGACCTCGTGCATGCCATGTAAGTGCCCCAACCGCTGAGCCACACCAACAGCCCCTCAGTTTCTTAAGAAGAATAAAAAACTACTAGAACACCACTGTAAAGTATGTATAAGTATTGAATTTACATAATGGATGGAAAAATAGGTGGGGAGAAATAAAAAAAAAGGTTAGAAAATTTTAAATTCAGCATAATTGCTATGTTTCTGCCCATATGTAATGGTCTATTCATCTACCTACCTGTCTTGCTGCGCAAAGAACTATATGGAGAGCTACCATTTTCATTCCATGCAGTGGGGTCAGTTATTCCCCTCTTCTTCTTGCTGTTGCTGTAGTGCATTCTTCACTTTATTAGAGATATTTGCATGGGGACAAATCAATTAAATGGTGCCTTTCATGGAGTAGCACTTTGGCCACACTCTGGCTGGGTTTGCCACAAGTCAGATCCAGGAAATTAAATCAACTATCTCTTGAGCCACTTAGTACAGGGCTCAGTGTATACATATATTAAATATTAACCACTGAGCTGGGCATCAATAGGAGTACATATATCATTTTTGCAGCTTTTCATTATTAATGCCCTGGAAAGAAGGAAGATCGTGGATGGTAGGACCAAGTCACAGGACTTCTGAATTTATGATAGGTCATGTGTCTCCAAGGTCCAGCCAAGTGTATCTGCTGCACTTTCCTCCTTCTCATAAAGAGGTTCATTCTCTATAAATCTCTATTTCCTGAATATTTGCAATAGTGAAGCCCCATCACCTAAAACAACAGTGGTCAATGAAGAAGTTGAAGATCATTTAAAATCATGTTATTATAACAAATCACTCTCATATTCATCTTTCAATTATAAAGAGTGATTCTCTAATAATTTCTAAAATCATATACTATTTATCTCCTGCTCATATGTTGGGAAAGAATATTTGTTTATGGACGTAGGGGTGAATTCATTTGAAACAGAAGTCACTTCTCCTGCTTATTTGTTGCAGCTCCTTCCATTTTCTTTCTGGAAGATGTTTTATGGAAAACTTTCAATGCTGCATCCGCTCTCTGTGTTTGAGCAGCCCTCCCACAGTGAGAGCTCTCTATATGTGCTCCTTTGACCTTACTGGATGAAAGGGACCCATCTCTCTGTTTCAGGACGAACTTTTGAAGATTGTTGTAAACAGCAACATTTAACTACAATTAGAAGAAGATTTCCTGGCTTAAATCCTAATAAAACGATTTTAGGAAACAATTTTCTGTATTAGTGGGATGGGAAGAGCTGCCAAAGAGCAATCATGGACCTGGGAGCAGATATCGTTAAGATTCTGATGGAAAAAGATGAATAAATATGAACTCTTTCATTAGAATCCATTGTTTTGTTATGAATGGACTACAATGCAATGCTTTCAAATTAATGGGGGCTCCTTGAATTGGACATCTCTGCAATTACTTTTGTATAAGCTCTGAAGACACATCCTGCGTCACCTGTAAGTTACATTTCTGCGTTCCTTCACCAGGATTGATCTAGTGTGCGATATGCTTATAAACGTTTTTGAGAGGAACATGGAATGGCTTGTATGGAAGCAGAAACTATTTTGGCTTTGGCAAATGTAGAAAACAAGCTGTAGACATTTTAAACCATGAAAATGAATGTCTCTAGCTTGGGATAATAAACACGAGAATGAAAAAATGCATAGTCATCCACTCTGTTTTCAAGAAAGGCACAATTTCTTTTAAAAATAAACTGATTTTGGAATTCTTGATTCTAATGTATAAAATCTCTTCATCTGTTGCAGACTGATTTTAATTCATTTAACAAGGATCTAAGGTCCAGTGCCCATTGAACTAGGATATCTTACCCAGAACATGTCCTGGGCAAGTCAAAGAAATATGAGAACTGATAGTAAGTGTTGGGAATCACTCTGGTTTGAATGGGTTCCCCCAAATTCATGTGGCATGCTTAATCGCCAGTGCAACAGGTTATGTGTGGAACATCTAAGAGGAGATTGGTGGGTCATTATCAAGGGAATAGGTTCCTGACGATGCCATTATCACAGGAGTGGGTTCGTTATTGAGGAAATGGGTTTCTCATAAGAGATATAGGTCTGCCATCTTCCCTCTCTCCCCCACATATACTCTTACCCTTCTGACAAGAAGACCCTGGGCAGATGTGGGCCCTCTCAACCTTGGACGTTTTTGTGTGTGTGTGTGGTGCTAGGGATCAAACCCAGGTCTTTGGGCAAGAGAGGCAAGCGATCTACCACTGAGCTACATTGCCAGCCTGGACTTAACTTCCAGAACTGTAAGAAATAAATACAAATCTCTGTTCTTTATAATTTACTATCTCAGGCATTGTGTTAGGCAGCACAAAACTGAATAAACACGCAAATAGAGAATAGTGAATATTATGGGTTAGATGAAAGGTGCCCCCCCAAAAGCTCAATATATGAGACAATGCAAAAGCTGAGGTGACAAGATGGGGTTCCGAGTCATAACCCAATCAGTGAGGCAATCCCCTGGTAGGGATTAACTGCTAAGTGTAGGCGGGTAGGATGTGGCTGGAGAAGGTTGGGTTGTATATTTTGTATCTAACTCCATAACATATGTGGGTTGTGATTTGTGCCTTCTAAGTAAGACGTGGCACTCATTATGTATGGTGATGACATTCCTTGACTTCAAGGAGGCTATAATCATCAGATAAAATGTGATAATGGAAGTGAACAGGATTCTATGAAAACACAGACAAAAGCATCCTTATTCTGGAGCAGGATTGTATAGTATGTGCTCTCTACTGCCTGGCTTCTTTCTCCTGTGCAATTATTTATTATCCATGCTATTGCAAGAATATGTGTGTGTTCCAGTTGCTTCATCTCCTTACCTGCGCTTGGTGTAGTAAGTCTTTTTAAATTCTATCCATTCTAGTAATGTAACGAAGGGTCATTGTGGATTTATTTGCATTTCACTAATGACTAATGATGTTCACCAGCTTTTCCCTCGCTTATCGTGTTTGTCTTCTTGGTTGATGTGATTGTTTCAATTGAATCAAATTGTCTTCATATCGTGTTATAAGAATTCTTGATGTATTCAAGTTGTAACTCCTCTATTGGACATCAGTTTCACAAATGTTTCCTCTCAGCCTGTGTTTTTGTTGTTGTAGATGTAGTTTTTGAAGAGAAAATTTGTCAAACTCTAGGTTCCTGAGATTTTTCTATGCTTGATTCTAAGAGTTTTATTGGTTTAGCTATTACATTTAGGTCTATAATCTCTTGTGACCTAATTTTTGTAAACAATGTGAGATAACAGCTGAATATTTTTTTAATTTTTGTTTTTGCATACCATTACCCAGTAGTTCCAACAACTTTTGTTGAAAATATTATTCTTTACCAACTGAGTTGTTTCAGCAGCTTTGTAAAAAAATCAGTTGATCAGGGGCTGGAGCGGCAGCTCAGTAGTTCTGATGCTTGCCTGGCATGTGTGAATACCTGGGTTTGTCTCTAGCATCACGTTCCCAATGAGTGTTGGATCAACGAAAGCCACATGAAAAATTAAATAAAATTATTTCTCTCTCTCTCTCTTAAATTAAAAAAAAAATCAATTGACCAGCTGGGTTTCGTAGCATAATTCCTGTAATCCCAGCTACTCCAAAGGATCAAAGTTTCAGGGCCAGCCTGAGCAACTTAGCAAGTCACTGTCTCAAACTTAAAAAATAAAAAGTGCTGGAAATGTAGCTTAGTAGCAGAGAGTGCCTGGGCTCAATCCCCAGTACTACATTTTAATAAACACTTAAATAAAATATGTGATGCACATAAAAGAATATTGTTCATCCATAAAAAGAAAACAGAAGTATCGATACATTTTACAATATAGATACACCTTGAAAACATTAAGCTGAGTGGAAAAGGCCAGAAATAAAAGGCTACTTACTATATGACTTCATTTATGTGAAATATACAGAATTTTAGATGTAGAAAGTAGATTAGTTATAGGTCTGCTTTGATGATTTTCCCCCTGTTAATCATGAGTTATATAGCCCTAATTTTTTGCATATCTCAGAATTTTTTGCCCAACTGTTGAGTAAAACAGCAGCAGACTAAAGTACATTCTTACTACCCTCAGAAATGTCTGTCTCTTTTGCCTGCTGAACAGATACTAAGGAATCAGGCTGAGTTGGGATTGGCTTGAAGCTTCAGTTACTGTAAGTTCACCTTGGATTTCCAATGTCTGCAGGGTAGTTTTAGGCGTTTCCATTAGCAGGGCTTTATACACATTGAGGGCAGGGGAGAGAGGAGTCTCTGCTTTCTGTCCCAGCACCACCCAGGAAAACAATGCAAGAAAACCAGCATGGGAAAGAATTGTTGGAAGAAGCCTTAGCTCTGAGCCTGGACTCCCTCTAGCTTCAGATCTACTTCCCAGTTGCCGCAGGACCACTGAAAGCTTAGGTTGTCCTGTCTGAATTCCCATGTGAGACAGACTTTCCCTTTGCCTACCCTTAGCCTATCCAGCCACACTTACTAATTTCTTCCCTGAAGGATAGAAGCAATTACCCAAGAGTGGGTCTCCTCTCACTGGAATTTGGTTCATTTAGTCTTTATATGTGAAAGTCTTAAAAACTTTAAAGGGAACAATCATCTTTTTAAAACTTCCACACACTAGCTGAAAGAGTAACCTAGAAATTTTTAAGGATATTATTATAGTCAACAAATTCACTAATAAGTGTAAACAAAAATATCAAAATAATACAATTTAGATGAATTATAGACTTTGACACTATGTCATTTGGCATATTGTTTTATAATATCAGAGTAAATTTTATACTCTGTACTTTGACACATCTAAGAAACATGAGCTTTAATTCAATATTCTTAATATCTTCTAGTTACTTTAATAATTCACATGAAGAAAAAAAAAATAAAGGAAGACAGATAAATTCAAAGAGAAGGGAGGAAGAGAACCAAAGAAAATAATGTAAACCTGAATGTAAAATACTTTATTGTTTTTTAAAAGTTTTGCATGGTATATTTCTACTTCAAGTGATGTAAATTATCAACAGAAATTATTATATAAGAATTTGGTACAAACTGCAAATGAAAAGAAGACCAGTTCTTTGTGAAAAGGTCAACTAGATACTCATTATTGCAGTTCATGGATGGCCAAAACTTCCAGTTTTCCTATTCATCAAATATATTTGCTGACATAAAAATAAATCACAGTAAAAGCACAAAATTTCCTAATCTAGCTTCAAAATATTGCTGTCAATGAATGATCCATGTAAATCTTACCTAGAATGGAGTTTTATTTTCTATATTTCGGTATTTTAGACGCTTTGACATCTGGGGTCTTGCTGACCCTGGAGAGACTGCCCTTCCCAGGGCCGACAGTTCCTAGAGACAGTAGACCATTGGCCCCTGAGCTGGGACTTTCAGATGCAAATCAACCAACCCAGCTTGCACACTCTCCACCACCTCTGTTGGGTTCTCTGTTCAGGGCCACATTTCCCTGACATAATCACCACAGGGCCAGAAAGCTCAAATAGCCACTGTAATCCAGCGCTCACTGAAAGAATTCTAAGTAATCAACTTATAGCCTGCACACCATACCTCCCTCATTCCTCCCTTGTCCACATTCCCTGCTTCCTGCTCCCTCCACTCCCTGGTGGTTGCTCTCCTGTGTGGCCATGCCTGGTACCTCATGCCCCTTCTTGGGTTCTGCGACTAAGGAACTATCTTTTCAGTGACACTTGTCTCTGATTTGTTAGTTTCGCCATCTCTTAATAGTAACAGAACTTAAATTTTAAAATATGTGGTTTTGTTCTTTACTCCATTTTTTTCCTAGAGATGTACAAGAAAGTCTCATGCAATAAAAATGATGACCCATATCTTTCTCCTTGCACAAGAATCAAATCAAAATGGATCAAAGAGCTTGGTATCAAACCAGCTACGTTGCAACTGATAGAAGAAAAAATTGGCCCAACACTTCAACATTTAGGAGTAGGCAAAGACTTTCTCAACAGGTCTCCGAAAGCGAAGGAAATAAAGTAAAAAATCAGTGAATGGGATTTCATAAAGCTAAAAAGCTTTTGTACTGCTAAGGAAACAATCAAAAGAATCAAGAGGTTTCCTACAGAAATGGAGAGTATCATGGACTTTGATTCCTCAGACAAGGGTCTCATATCCAGAATCTATAAAATACTCAAAAATGTCAGCTACAAAATCACCAACAGCCCAATTGATAAATGGGCCAAAGAGCTAAACAGAGACTTCTCACCAGAGGACATTGATCAAGCCA
>PVKS010041055.1:0-16264 GCA_004027875.1 Aplodontia rufa
GCCCGGGGGCAAGGTCTCAGAGGCTGGGACGGGGTCGGGAATGGGAGAGAGAGAGGAAAGGTTCGTGGGGAAGGGTTGCTTCGCCAAGGCCGGGGAGCCGCTCCATGGCGCCCTGTTCTCAGGTGGCGTGTCCAACGTGACCTCCGAGATTCACTTGGCCCCTTTCTTCATGCTGCGAGCCACCCGTAAGTTGGTGGACTGGGGGGAGAGGTCTGTCCCTGGCGGGTATCGTACACTTCTTCTTCCCATCGCATGGGCAGGTGACTGCTCGTTCCCGTTATTAAGGTGAGGTCACCTTGGTGATTAATCCTGCCCTCGTTGGTTTGGAGGGGTGTGAAGAAGTTGGCACCCGGTTGGGGGTGACGAAGTTTTCCCTCACTTCTTCTCCATCTTCTTTAAAATTCTGCCCCGGTGCACAGCTTCTGGGGTTGGGACGGGGTCGGGAATGGGAGAGAGAGTAGAAAGATGGGTTAGGAAGGGTTGCTAGGTGAAGCCCGGGGGACTGCTGCAATGCACCTTGTTCCCAGGGGGCGTGTCCACCAGGACCTCCGAGCCTTGCTTGGCCTCTCTCTTCATGCCCGCCGCCGACAGGCAGGGGATGGGTTGGGGATGGAGGTCAGGCCCTGGCGGGTCTCTCGCTACTTTCCTTCACGTCGGGGGTGGAGGAGGGTGCTTATTCCAATTACAAAGTGGGGTATATGGTGGTGGTTGTTCCTGCCCTCTCCGGCTTGGAGGGGCGTGGTGAAGCCGTCACCCTGTGGGCAGTGACGAACCTTTCCCGCACTTCTTCTCCATCCTCTGTTCCAATCCACCCTGGGGCACAGCCTCAGGGGCTGGGACAGGGTGGGGATGGGTAGAGAGAGGAAGGGTCAGAGGGGAAGTGCTGCTCTGCCAAGGCTGGGGTGCCGCTCCCTGGCACCCTTTTCCCAGGGGGCAGTCCAACTTGACCTTTAAGTTACTTGGCCCCACTCTTCCTGTTTGGCAACGCCGGCTCGGGGCTGAATGGGGTTCATGTCGGTCCCTAGCGGGTCTCGCACACCTTTCCTTCCAGTCGCGAGTCCAGGAGAGTGTTCGTTCCCGTTATGAAGGGGGTTCACCGTGGTGATTTTGGCTGCCCTCTTTCGTTTGGAGGGGTGAGAAGAAGCTGGCACCCAGTTGGGGGTGGCAACCCTTTCCCACACTACTACTCCATCCTCATTTCACTCCGTCCAGGGGCACAGACTCCAGGGCTGGGACGCGGTCGTGAAGGTGATAGAGAGAGTGAAGGCCGGTGGGGTAGGGCTTCTCCGCCAAGCCTGCATGCGCTCAGAAGCGCCCTGTTCCCAGGGGGGGTGTCCAATGGGACCTCCTAGCATTGCTTTGCTCCTCTCTTCCTGGTGGCGCCGCCCAGTGGGAGGCGGTGTGGGGGGTAAGTTCGGTCCCTGGCGGGTCTTCCAGGCCTTCCTGTCGCGGGCACAGGAGGGTGCTGGTTCCTGTTATGAAGCTGGGGGTCTCCATGGTGGTTGATCCTGCCCTCCTCAGCTTGGAAGGGAGGGGAAAAGCCGGCACCCTGTGGTCGGTGACGACCCTTTCCCACACTTCTTCTCCATCCTGCTTTCCACTCCGTCCATGTGCACAGCCTCCAGGGCTGGGAGGTTTCAGGAAGGGGAGAGAGAGAGGAAAGGTCGGTGGGAAAGTGTTGCTCTGTCAAGCACAGGGTGCCGTTACCTGGCACCCTGATCCCAGTGGGTGTGTCCAATGTGACCTCTGAGAGTCACTTGGCCCATCTCTTCCTGCTGGTCGCCGCCCTCAGGGGGCCGGATGGGGAGGGAGTTCGGTCCCTAACGGGTCTCGCACGCCTTTCCTTCCAGTCGCTGGTCCAGGAGGGTGCTCGTTCCCGTTAAGAAGGGGCTTCACCTTGGTGATTGATCTTCTACATCCACTTTAACATTCCGCCCAGGTGCACAGCCTTTGGGGCTGGGAAGGGTAGGGAATGGGAGAGAGAGAGGGAAGGTCGGTGGGGAAGGGTTGTTCCGCTAAATCCGGGGGTGCACTCCCCAGCGTTTTTTCCCAGGTGGCGTGTCCACCGGGACTTCCCAGCATCGCTTAGCCCCTTTCTTCCTGTTGGCGCCACCAGACAGGGGGCGGTTTGGGGGGGTGATCTGTCCCTGGCGGGTCTCGCGTGCATTTCCTTCCTGTCGCAGGGGCAGGATGGTGCTCATTCCCGTTAAAAAGTGGAGAGTCGCTGTGGTAGTTGATCCTGCCTTCCTTGGATTAGAGGGGTTTGGAGAAGCCAGCAGCCGGTGGGCGGTGAAGACGTTTTCCCGCACTTCTTCTCCATCTTCTTTAACATTCCGCCCGGGTGCACAGCCTTCGGGGCTGGGACGGGGTCGGGAATGGGAGAGAGAGAAGAAAGATCGGTGGGGAAGGGTTGCTACGTGAAGCCTGGGGTGCCGCTGCACGGCGCCGTGTTTCCAGGGGGCTTTCCCACCAGGACCTCCGAGCCTCGCTGGGCCCCTCTCTTCATGCCCGCCGCCGACAGGCAGGGGATGGGGTTGGGTTCGAGGTCAGGCCCTGGCGGGTCTCGCGCGCCTTTCCTTCATGTCGCGGGGGGAGGAGGGTGCTCATCCCGTGAAAAAGTGGGATATTGCCCTGGTGGTTTCTCCTGCCCACTTCGGCTTGGAGGGGTGTGGTGAATCCGGCACCCTTTGAGCGGTGACAACACTTTCCCACACTTGTTCTCCATTATCTTTTCCAATCCACCCTGGTGCACAGCCTCCGGGGCTGGGACAGGGTCGGGAAGGGGAGAGAGAGAGGATAGGTTGGTGGGGAAGGGTTGCTCCGCCAAGCTGGGGTGCCGCTCCGTGGCTCCTAGTTCCCAGTGGGGGTGTCCATCGGGACCTGCGAGAATCACTTGGCCCCTCTCTTCCTGCTATCTGCCATCCAGCATGGGTCGGGGTTGCGGGGAGGTCGGTCTCTGTCGGGTCTCGCATCCTGTCCTTACCATCACGGGGGCAGGAGCTTGCTCGTTCCCTTTAGGAACGGGGGGTCGCTGTGGTGGTTGATCCTGCTCTTGTTGGCTTGGACGCATGCGAGACGCTGGCACCTGGTGGGGAGTGAGGACACTTTCCCTGCATTTCTACTCCATCCACTTTTCACTCAGCACTGGGCCACAGCCTCCGGGGCTGGGACGGGGTCGGGAAGGGGAGAGAGAGAGGAAAGGTCGGTGAGTAAGTGTTGCTCCGCCAAGGCCGGGGTGCCGCTCTGTGGCACCCTGTTCCCAGGGGTTGTGTCCACCTGAACCTCTGAGAGTCACTTGGCCCCACTGTTCCTACCAGCAAAACCCCAGCGGGGGCGATGTGGGCCAGAGGGCGGTCCCTGGCAGGTCTCGCGTGACTTTCTTTCACGTCGCAGGGGGAGAAGGGTGCTCATTTCCGTTACAAATTTGGGGGTCGCTGTGGTGGTTTATCCTGCCCTCCTAGGCTTGGAGGATCAGGGATAAGGCGGCACCCTGTGGGCGGTGACGACCCTTTCCTGCACTTATTTTCCATCCTCTTTTCCACTCCCCCTGGGGGCACAGCCTCCAGGGCTGGGAGGATTCGGGAAGGGGAGAGAAAGAGGAAAGGGCGGTGGGGAAGTGTTGCTCCATTAAGCCCAGTGTGCCACTCCGTGGCGCCCTGTTTTTAGGGGGCGTGTCTAACGTGACCTGCGAAATTCACTTTGCCCCTCTTCTCCTGCTCTCCTCCACCAAGCGGGGAGCGGGGAGGGCTGGGAGTTCAGTCCCTGGCGAGACTCCCATGCCTTTCCTTTATGTCGCAGGGAGAGGAGGCTGCTCGTTCCTGTTAGCAAGTGTGGTGTTGCAGTGGATGTTGACCCTGCACTCCTCCGCATGGAGGGGCGGGGAGAAGCCGACACCCGGTGGGCGGTGACAACCCTTTCCTGCACTTCTTCTCCATCCTCTTTTCCACTCCGACAGGGGGCAGAGCCTCCAGGGCTGGGACACAGTAGGGAAGGTGAGAGAGAGGGTAAAGGTCAGTGGGGAAGGGCTTCTCCACCAAGCCCGCATGCGCTCAGAGGCGCCCTTTTCCCAGGGGGCGTGTCCAATTGGACCTCCTAACATTGCTTTTCTCCTCTCTTCCTGGTTGTGCCGCCTGGCGGGGGGCGGTGTGTGGGGTAAGTTCGGTCCCTGGTGGGTCTTCCGGGCCTTTCCGTCGCGGGGACAGGAGGGTGCTGGTTCCTGTTACGAAGTTGGGGTTCGTCATGGTGTTTGATCCTGCCCTCCTCGGCTTGGAGGGGCGGGGAGAAGCCGGCATCCTGTGGTCGGTGATGACTCTTTCCCACACTTCATCTCCATCCTGTTTTCCACTCAGTCCGTGGGCACAGCCTCCAGGGCTGGGAGTTGTCAGGAAGGGGAAAGAGAGAGGAAAGGTCGGTGGGGAAGGGTTGCTCCGCCAAGACTGGGAGGCCGCTCCATAGCGCCTTTTACCCAGGGAGCGTGTTCACCGGGACCTCTGAGAGTTACTTGGCCCCTCTCTTCCTGCTGTCCGCTGCCGGTCATGGGGCGAGGAAGGGAGGAGGTCGGTCTCTGGCTGGACTCGCACTGCTCCCCTTCCCATCGCGGGGCAGGTGGGTGCTAGTTTCCGTTATGAATGCGGGGTCGCCTTGGTGGTTGATCCGTCCCTCGATGGCTTGGAGGCTTGGTGAGACTCAGGCTCCCGGTTGGGGATGACGATACTTTCCCTGCACTTCTACTCCATCCTCTTTTCACTCAGCCCTTGGGCACAGCCTCCGGGGCTGGGACGGGTTCGGGAAGGGAGAGAAAGAGGAAAGTTCCGTGGATAAGTGTTGCTCCACCAAGGCTGGTGTGCTGCTCCGTAGCACCCTGTTCCCAGGAGGCTTGTCCAACTACATCTCTGAGAATCACTTGGCCCCTCTCTTCCTGCTGGGCCCCACCCGGCGGGTTGCCAGGTTTGGGGGAGAATGGTCCCTGGCGGGTTTTGCACACCTTTCCTTCCCTTCCTGGTGGCAGGATGGTGCTCCTTCCAGTTATGAAGGGGGTGTTACCATGGTGATTGATCCTACACTCGTTGGTTTGGTGGTGTGTGAAGAAACCGGCACCCGGTGGTGGGTGACAACTTATTCCCGCACTTCTACTCCATCCTCTTTTCACTCAGCCTTGGGGCACAGCCACCGGGGCTGGGAAGGGGAGAGAGAGAGGAAAGGTGGGTGGGGAAATGTTGGTCCACCAAGCTCTGGATGCGCTCAGCGGTTCCCTGTTCCCAGATGGCATGTCCACCAGGACCTCCGAGACTCACTTTGCTCCTCTCTTCCTGCCAGCCACCGACCGGCAGTGGATTGGGTGGGGATGGAAGACGGGCCCTGTCGGGTCTCTCTTGACTTTCCTTCCCAACGCGGGGGGAAGAGGGTGCGCATTCCCGATACAAAGTGTGGTGTCGCCGTGTTGGTTGCTCCTGCCCTCTTCGGCTTTGAGGGGCGGTGTGAAGTCGACACCCTGTGGGTGGTGACGACCCTTTCTCTCACTGCTTCTCCATCCTCTTCTCCTCTCTGCTCGGGGGCACAGTCTCAGAGGCTGGGACGGGGTCGGGAATGGGAGAGAGAGAGGAAGGTCTGTGGGGAAGGGTTGCTTCTCCAAACTCGGGGGTCCGCTCTGCGGCGCCTTGTTCCCAGGGGGCTTGTGCACCTGGACCTCCGAACTATCCTTAAACCCTCTCTTCCTGCTGAACGCCCCCCCGAACGGGAACGGGTTGATGGGGGAGGTCGGTACCTAGCGGGTCTCTCACAGTTTTCCTTGCCTTCACGGGGGCAGGAGGGTGTTCGTTCCCCTTAGAAAGAGGGGGATCACCATGGTTGTTGATCCTGCCCTCCTGGTCTTGGAGGGGTGGGACCTCCCAGCATCGTTTTGCCCATCTCTTCCTGTGTGCGCCGCGCGACGGGGCATTTTGGGGGGGAGAGATTGGTCCCTAGTGGGTCTGGTGTGCCCTTCATTCCCGTCACGGAGGCAGGACTGTGTTCTTTCCCGTTACAAAGTGGGGGTTCGCCTTGGTGGTTGATCCTGTCCACTTTGGCATGGAGGGGCGAGGAGAATCTGGCAGCAAGTGGGCGGTGACGATCCTTTAACGCACTTGTTCTCCATCCTCCTTTCCAATTCACTAAGGGCACAGCCTCCAGGGCTGGGACCTGGTCGGGAACGAGAGAGAAAGATGAAAGTTCGGTGGGGAAGTGTTGGTCCGCCAAGTCAAGGGTTCCGCTCTTTGGCGCCCTGTTGCTAGTGGGTGTGTCTAACGTGACCTCAGAGAGTCACTTGGCCCCTTTCTTCCTGCTGTCCGCCGCCTGGAGTGGGGCGGGTTGGGATGGGAGGTCGGTCCCTGGCGAGACTCCCACGCCTTTCCTTTCCGTCGCGGTGGGAGGAGGCTGCTGGTTCCTGTTATGATGTGGGTGGTCACCATGGTGGTTGATCCTGCACTCCTCGGCTAAGAGGGGAGGGGAGAAGCTGGCACTCGGTGGTCGGTGATGTCCTTTTCCCGCACGTCTTCTCATCATCTTTTCCACTCCACCCTGGGTAGAGTCTCCAGGGCTGGGAAGGGGTCGGGAAAGTGAGAGAGAGAGTAAAGGTCTGTGGGGAAGGGTTGCTCCGCCAAGCCCGGGATGCGCTCAGAGGCGCCCTGTTCCCAGGGTTCGTGTCCAACGTGACCTCTGAGAGTCACATGGACACTCCCTTCCTGCAGGGCGCCACCCAGTGGGAGGCCAGCTGGGGCGTGATGTCAGTCCCTGGCCGGTCTACCAGGCCTTCCCGTCAAAGGGGCAGATGTGTGCTGGTTCCTGTTACGAAGCTGGGGGTCGCCATGGTGTTTGATCCTCCCCTCCTAGGCTTGGAGGGGCATGGAGAAGCCAGCACCCTGTGGGTGGTGACGACCCTTTCCCATACTTATTCTCCATCCTCTTTTCCACTTCGACTGTGGGCACAGCCTCCAGGGCTGGGAGGTGTCCTGTAGGGGAGAGAGAGAGGAAAAGTTGGTGGGGAAGTGTTGCTCCACAAAGCCCAGGGTGCCGCTCCCTGGCACCCTGTTCCCAGGGGGCTTGTCCAACTTCACCTCTGAGAGTCACTTGGCCCCTCTCTTCCTGCTGGGCGCCGCCTAGCGGGTTGGCGGTTTTGGGGTGTGGTCGATCAGTGGCGGGACTTGCACCCCTTTCCTTCCCATCTTGGTGGCAGGATGGTGCTCGTTCCAGTTATGAAGATGGTGTCACCATGGTGATTGATCCTGCCCTCGTTGGTTTGGAGGGGTGTGAGGAAACCAGAACCCGGTGGGGGGTGACGACTTATTCCCTCACTTCTACTCAATCCTCTTTTCACTCTGCCCATGGGCATGGCTTCCAGGGCTAATATGGGGTCGGGAAGGGGAGAGAGAGAGAAAAGTTCTGTGGGGAAGCGTTGCTCCGCCAAGCCCGGGGTGCTGCTCCCTGCCACCGTGTACCCAGGGGGTTGTCCAACTTCACCTCCGAGAGTCACATGGCCCATCTCTTCCTGCTGGGCGCCGCCCGGTGGGTTACCGGGTGTGGGGGGGTGGTCTGTCCCTGGCAAGTCTTGCACCCCTTTCCTTCCCATCGCATCGCGGTGGCAGGATGGTGCTCATCCACTTATGAAGGTTGTGTCACCATGGTGATAGATCCTGCCTTTGTTGGTTTGGAGGGGTGTGAAGAAACCGGCACCCAGTGGGGGGTGACGACTTATTCCCGCACTTCTACTCCATCCTCTTTTCACTCAGCCCTGGGGCACAGCCTCCGTGGCTGGGAAGGGGAGAGAGAGAGGAAAGTTCCGTGGGGAAGGGTTGGTCTACCAAGCTCTGGATGTGCTCAGCGGTGCCCTGTTCCCAGGGGGCATGTCCACCAGGACCTCCGAGCCTCGCCTTGTCCCTCTCTTCCTGTACGCCACCGACCGGCAGGTGATTGGGTTGGGATGGAAGTTGGGCCCTGGCGGGTCTTGCGTGACAATCCTTTCCAACGCGGTGGGAGGAGAGTGCTCATTCCCGTTACAAAATGGGGCGTTGCCGTGTTGGGTGCTCCTGCCCTCTTCGGCTTAGAGGGGCGGGGTGAAGGCAACACCCTGTGGGTTTTGACGACCTTTTCTTGCAGTTCTTCTCATTCCTATTTTCCACTCCGCCCGGTGGCACAGTTTCAGAGGATGGGACGGGGTCGGGAATGGGAGAAAGAGAGGAAAGGTCTGTGGGGAAGGGTTGATTCGCCAATTTCGGGGGACTGCCCTATGGCCGCTTGTTCCCAGTGGTCTTGTTCACCTGGACCTCCGAACGTCGCTTAACCCCTCTCTTCCTGCTGAACGCCTCCCCTGCCGGGAATGGGTTGATGGGTGAGGTCGGTACCTAGCAGATCTCTCATGCTTTTTCTTCCCTTCACGGTGGGAGGAGGGTGTTCATTCCCCTTAGTAAGAGGGGGATCACCATGGTTGTGGATCCTGCCCTCCTGGCCTTGGAGGGGTGGTTAGAATCCGGCAGCCGGTGGGAGATGACAACCCTTTCCTGCACTTCTACTCAATCCTCTTTTCACTCAGCCTTGGGCACAGCCTCGGGGCTGGGAAGGGGAGAGAGAGAGGAAAGGTCGGTGGGGAAGGGTTGGTCCACCAAACTCTGATGCGCTCAGCGGTGCCCTTTACCCAGGGGGCATGTCCACCAGGACCTCCGAGACTCGCTTTGCTCCATTCTTCCTGCCCGCCGCCGACCGGCAGGGGATTGGTGGGAATGGAAATCGGGCCCTGGCGGGTCTCGCGTCACTTTCCTTCCCAACGCGGGGGGATGAGGGTGCTCATTCCCGTTAGAAATTGGGGCGTCGCCGTGTTGGTTGCTCCTGCCCTCTTTGGCTTCGAGGGGCAGGGTGATGCCAGCACTCTGTGGGTAGTGACGACATTTTCTCGCAGTTCTTCTCCATCCTCTTTTCCACTCTGCTCGGGGGCACAGTCTCAGAGGCTGGGACGGGGTCGGGAATGGGAGAGAGAGAGGAAAGGTCGGTGGGGAAGGGTTGCTTTGCCAACCATGGGGGGCCGCTTTGCGGTACCCTGTTCCCAGGGGACTTGTGTACCTGGACCTCCGAACGTTCCTTGACCCCTCTCTTCCTGCTGAACGCCCCCCCTGCAGGTGACAGGTTGATGTGGGACGTCGGTACCTAGCAGGTCTCTCACGGTTTTTCTTCCCTTCGCAGGGGCAGGAGGGTGTTCGTTCCCCTTAGAAAGAGGGGGATCACCATGGTTGTTGATCCAGCCCTCCTGGTCTTGGAGGGGTGGGTAGAAGCCGGCATCCGGTGGGAGGTGGCGACCCTTTCTACTACTTCTACTACTTTCTACTGCACTTCTACTCCATCCTCTTTTCACTCCACCCGGGGGCATGGCTTCCAGGGCTGAGACGGGGTCAGGAAGGGGAGACAGAGAGAAAAGGTCTGTGGAGAAGCGTTGCTCCACCAAGCCCGGGGTGCCGCTTGAAGGGGCCCTGTTCCCAGGGGACGTGTCCACCGGGACACGGGCATCGCTTTGCCCATATCTTATTATTGGCACCGCCAGACAAGGTGTGTTTTGGGGGGGGGGATCAGTCTCGTGTGTCTTTTCTCCGGTCACTTAGGCAGGAGTGTGCTCTTTCCCGTTACAAAAGTGAGGGTTTGCCGTGGTGGTTGATCCTGCCCTCTTTGGCTTAGAGGGGCGAGAATCCGGCAGCCGGTGGGAGGTGACGACCCTTTCCTGCACTTCTACTCCATCCTCTTTTCAGTCCGCCCATGGGCATGGCTTCCAAGGCTGAGATGGGGTCGGGAAGGGGAGAGAGAGAGAAAAGGTCTGTGGGGAAGTGTTGCTCCGCCAAGCCCGGGGTGCCTCTCCCTGCCACTCTGTTCCCAGGGGGCTTGTCCAACTTCACCTCCAAGAGTCACTTGGCCCCTCTCTTCCTGCTGGGTACCGCCCAGTGTTTTGCCGGGTTTGGAGGGGTGGTCGGTCTCTGGCGAGTCTTGTACCCCTTTCCTTCCCATAGTGGTAGCAGGATGGTGCTCGTCCACTTATGAAGGGAGTGTCACCATGGTGATTGATCCTGACCTCCTTGGTTTGGAGAGGTGTGAAGAAAACAGCACCCTGTGTGGTGTGACGACTTATTCCCGCACTTCTACTCCATCCTCTTTTCACTCAGCCCTGGGGCACAGCCTCCGGAGCTGGGAAGAGGAGAGAGAGAGGAAATGTCGGTGAGGAAGGGTTGGTCCACCAAGCCCTGGATGCGCTCAGCGGTGCCCTGTTCCCAGGGGGCATGTCCACCAGGACCTCCGAGCCTCGCTTTACCCCTCTCTTCCTGCCCGCCGCCGACCAGCTAGGTATTGGATGGGGATGGAAGTTGGGCCCTGGTGGGTCTCACGTGACTTTCCTACCCAATGCAGGGGGAGGAGGGTGCTCATTCCTGTTACAACGTGGGGCGTCACCGTGTAGGTTGCTCCTGCCCTCTTTGGCTTCGAGGGGCTGGGTGAAGCTGGCACCCTGTTTGTGGTGACGACTCTTTCTCGCAGTTCATCTCCATCCTCTTTTCCACTCCGCCCGGGGGCACAGTCCCAGAGGCTGGGACGGGGTCGGGAATGGGAGAGAGAGAGGAAAGTTTGATGGGGAAGGGTTACTTCGCCAAGCTCGGGGGGTCGCACTGCGGTGCCTTGTTCCCAGACGGCTTTTGCACCTGGACCTCCGAACATCGCTTGACCCCTCTCTTCCAGCAGAACAACCCCCCATCCGGTGTCGGGTTGATGGGGGAGGTCGGTACCTAGGCGGGTCTCTCACGCCTTTTCTTCCCTTCCGGGTGCAGGAGGGTGTTCGTTCCCCTTAGGAAGAGGGAGATCACCATGGCTGTTGATCCTGCCCTCCTGGTGTTGGAGGGGTGGGTGGAAGCCGGCAGCCGGTGGGAGGTGATGACCCTTTCCTGCACTTCTACTCCATCCTCTTTTCACTCCACCCAGGGGCATGGCTTCCAGGGCTCAGAGGGTGTCGGGATGGGGAGAGAGAGAGAAAACGTCTGTGGGGGAGCGTTGCTCCTCTAAGCCCGGGGTGCCGCTTGAAGAGGCCCTGTTCCCAGGGGACTTGTCCACCGGGACCTCCCAGAATCGCTTTGCCCGACTCTTCCTGTTGGTGCCGCCAGACAGGGGACATTTTGGGGGGGTAGATAGGTCCCTGGAGTTCTCGTGTGCCTTTTTTCCCATCACGGAGGCAGGAGTGTGTTCTTTCCCGTTTCAAAGTGGGTGGTCGCCGTTATGGTTGATCCTGCCCACTTTGGCTTGGAGGGGCGAGGAGATTCCGGCATCCGGTGGGCAGTGACGAACCTTTAACGCACTTGTTCTCCATCCTCTTTTCCAATCAATTAAGGGCACAGCCTCCGGGGCTGGGATGTGGTCAGGAAGGGGAGAGAAAGAGGAAAGTTCGGTGGGGAAGTGTTGCTCCGCCAAGCCCGGGGTGCCGCTCTGTGGCGCCCTGTTCCTAGGTGGTGTGTCTAACGTGACCTCCGAGAGTCACTTGGCCCCTCTCTTCCTGCTGTGCCCCACCCGGGGTGGGGCTGGTTGGGCTGGGAGGTCGGTCACTGGCCAGACTCCCACGCCTTTCCTTGCCATCGTGGTGAGAGGGGGCTGCACGTTCCTGTTACGAAGTGGGGGGTTGCAGTGGTGGTTGATCCTGCACTCCTTGGCTTGGAGGGTCTGGGGAAGCCGGCACCTGGTTTGTGGTGATGACCCTTTCCCGCACTTCTTTTCCATGCTCTTTTCAACTCCTCCCGGTGTAAAGCCTCCAGGGCTGGGACGGGGTCGGGAAGGTGAGAGAGAGAGTAAAGGTCTATGGGGAAGGGATCCTCAGCCATGCCCGGGATGTGCTCAGAGGCGTCCTTTTCCCAGGGCTCATATCCAACGTGACCACTGGGAGTCACTTGGCCCCTCTCTTTCTGCTCGTTGCTGCCTAGCGGGGGACCGCCTGGGGGGTGAAGTCAGTCCCTGGCCGGTCTCTCAGGCCTTCCCATCGCTGGGGCAGAAGGGTGCTAGTTCCTGTTACGAAGCTGGGTGTCACCATGATGTTTGATCCTCCCCTCCTTGGCTTGTAGGGGCATGGAGAGGCCGGCACCCTGTGGGTGGTGACGACCCTTTCCCGCACTTCTTCTCCATCCTCTTTTCCACTCTGCCCGAGGGCACAGTCTCCAGGGCTGGGAGGTGACCTGAAGGGGAGAGAGAGAGGAAAGGTTGGTGGGGAAGTGTTGCTCCACCAAGCCCGGGGTGCCGCTCCCTGGCACCCTGTTCCCAAGTGGCTTGTCCAACTTCACCTCCGAGAGTCAATTGGCCCCTGTCTTCCTGCTGGGTGCCAGCTGGCGGGGGGCCGAATGAGGGGGGAGTTCGGTCCCTGGCGTGTCTGGCACGCCTTTCCTTCCCATCACGGTGGCAGGAGGGTGCTCGTTACAGTTACGACGGGGGGGTCACCATGGTGATTGATTCTGCCCTCATTGGTTTGGAGGGGTGTGAAGAAACCGGCACCCTGTGGGGGGTGACGACCCTTTCCCGCACTTCAACTTCATCCTATTTTCACTCAGCCTGGGGGTACCGCCTCCGGGGCTGGGAAGGGTTGGGAAAGAGAGAGAGAGAGAGGAAAATTCGGTGGGAAAGGATCGCTCTGCCAAGTCCTGGATGGTATCAGAGGCGCCCTGTCCATAGTGGGCATGTCCACCGGGACCTCCCAGCATGGCTTTGCCCCTCTCTTCTTCTTGACGCCGCCCAGCGGGGGCGATTTGGGGGGGAGAATGGTCCCTGGCGGGTCTCGTGTGCCTTTCTTTCCCATCACGGAGGCAGGATTGTGCTCTTTCCTGTTACAAAGTGGGGGGTCGCCGTGGTGGTTGATCCTGCCCTCTTTGGCTTGGAGGGGCAGGGAGAAGCCGGCAACCTGTGGGAGGTGATGAACCTTTCCTGCACTTGATCTCCATCCTCTTTTCCAATCCAACCTGGGGCACAGCCTCAGGGGCTTGGATGGTGTCGGGAAGGGGACAGAGAGAGGAAAGGTCGATGGGGAAATATTGCTCCACCAAGGCCAGGGTGCCGCTCCCTGGCACCGTGTTCCCAAGGAGCGTATCCAACTTGACCTCTGAAACTTACTTGGCCCCACTCTTCCTGTTGGGCGACGCCGGCTGGGGCTGGATGGGGAAGAGGTCAGTCCCTAGCTGGTCTCACACCCCTTTCCTTCCCGTCACGGTTCCAGGAGGGTGCTCATTCCCGTTATGAAAGGGGTTCACCGTGGTGATTGATCCTGCCGTCTTTCGTATGCAGGGGTTTGAAGAAACCGGAACCCGGTTGGGGGTTACGACACTTTCCTGTACTTCTACTCCCTCCTCATTTCACTCAGCCAGGGTGCACAGCCTCCAGGGCTGTGAAGGTTCGTTAACAGGAAAGAAAGAGGAAAGGTCGGTGGGGAAGGGTTGCTCCGGCAAATCTGGGGGGCCGCTCCACATCGCCTTTTTCCCAGGGGGCGTGTCCACTGGGACCTCCGAAATCACTTGGCCCCTTTCTTCCTGCTGGCTGACATCCGGCGGGGTGCGGGGTGTGTAGGGAGGTCGTTCCGTGGCGGTCCTCCCTTTCTTTTCCTTCCAGTCGCGGGGGGAGGAGGGTGCTCATTCCATTAAAAAGTGGGGGGTCGCCGTAGTGGTTGATCCTGCCCTAGTTGGCTTGGAGGGGCAGGGAGAAGCCGGCACCCTGTGGGTTGTGATGACCTTTTCCTGCTTTTCTTCTCCATCCTCTTTCCCACTCCCCTCAGGGGCACAGGCTGCAGGGCTCCGAGGAGTCGGGAAGGGGAGAGAGAGAGGAAAGGTCGGTGGAGAAGTGTTGCACCACCAAGACCGTGGTGCCGTTTTCTGGAACCCTGTTCCCAGGGGTTGTCTAACTTGACCTCCGAATGTCACTTGTTCCATTTCTTCCTGCTGGACGCTGCCCAGCGGGGTGCCAGATGAGGGGGGAGATTGGTCCCTGGCAGGTCTCGCACACCTTTCCTTCCCATTCCGGTGGCTGGAGGGTGCTTGTTCCACTTATGAAGAGGGCTCACCATGGTGATTGATCCTGCCCTCGTTGGTTTGGAGGGCTTTGAAGAAACCGGCACCCGGTGGGCGGTAATGACCCTTTCCCGCTCTTCTACTCCATCCTCTTTTCACTCAGCCTGGGGGCACACAGCCTCCGGGGCTGGGAAGAGTCGGGAAGGGGAGAGAGAGAGGAAAGGTCGGTGGGGAAGTGTTGCTCCGCCAAGCCCGGAGTGCCTCTCCGTGGCGCCCTGTTCCTAGGGGGCATGTCTAACATGACCTCCGAGAGTCACTTGGCCCCTCTGCTCCTGCTGTCCGCCGCCCAGAGTGGGGTTGGGCTGGCAGATCGGTCCCTGGCAAGTCTCCTACGCCTTTCCTTTCCGTCACAGTGAGAGGAGGCTGCTCGTTCCTGTTAGGAAGTTGGGGGTCGCAGTGGTGGTTGATTATGCACTCCTCGGATTGGAGGGGTGGGGAGAAGCCGGCACCTGGTGGGCAGTGATGTCCCTTTCCTACACTTCTTCTCCATCCTCTTTTCCACTCCTCCCGGGGTACAGCCTCCAGGGATGGAACAGGGTCAGGAAGGTGAGAGAGAGAGTAAAGGTCTATGGGGAAGGGTTGCTCCGCCAAGACCGGGATGGGCTCAGAGGCGCCCTGTTCCCAGGGTTCCTGTACAATGTGACCTCTGAGAGTCACTTGGACCCTCTCTTCCTGCTGGGTGCCGTCCAACGGGGGGCCGCCTGGGGGGTGAGGTCAGTCCCTGGCCGGTCTCCCGCGCCTTCCCAACGTGGGGCAGAAGGGTGGTGGTTCCTGTTACGGAGCTGGGGGTCTCCATGGTCTTTGATCATCCCGTCCTCGGCTTGGAGGGGCATGGAGAGGCCGGAAACCTGTGGGCGGTGACGACCATTTCCCGCACTTGTTCTCAATCCTCTGTTCCAATCCACCCTGGGGCACAGGATCCAGGGCTGGGATGGGGTTGGGAAGGGTAGAGAGAGGAAAGGTCAGAGGGGAAGTGTTGCTCCGCCAAGGCAGGGGTGCCGCTCCCTGGCACACTGTTCCCAGGGGGCGTGTCCAACTTGACCTCTGAGAGTTACTTGGCCCCACTATTCCTGTTGGGCGATGCCGACTCAGGGCAGGATTGGGTGGAGGACGGTCTCTAGCAGGTCTCGCACGCCTTTCCTTCCCATCCTAGGTACAGGAGTGCGCATGTTCCCGTTATGAAGGGGGTTCACCATGGTGATTAATCCTGCCCTCTTTCGTTTGGAGGGGTGTGAAGAAGACGGCACCCAGTTGGGTGTGAGGACCCTTTATCGCACTTCTACTCCATCCTCATTTCACACAGCCCGGGGGCACAGTGTCCAGGGCTGGGAAGGGTTGGGAACAGGAGAGAGAGAGGAATGGTCGGTGGTTAAGGGTTGCTCCGCCAAACCCGGGGGGACACTCCACAGCGCCTTTTTCCCAGAGGGCGTGTCCACCAGGACCTCTGATATTTACTTGGCCCCCCTATTCCTGCTGGCCTCCTCCCGGTGGGGGCAGTGTGCGGGGGGAGGTCGGTCCGTGGCGGGTCTCGCGTGCTTTTCCTTCCCATCGCGGGGGGACGAGGGTGCTCATCCCGTTACAAAGTGGGGTGTAACCGTTTTGGTTGATCCTGCCCTCCTTGGCTTGGAGGGGCGGGGAGAAGCCGCACCCTGTTGGCAGTGACGACCATTTCCTGTACTTCTTCTCCATCCTCTTTTACACTGGGCTTGGGGGCACAGCCTCCAGGGCTCCGAGGAGTCGGGAAGGGGAGAGAGAGAGGATAGTTCGGTGGGGAGTGTTGCTCCGCCAGACCGGGGTGCCGTTCCCTGGCACCCTGTTCCCAGGGGGCTTGTCCAAATTGACCTGGGAGATTCACTTGGCCCCTCTCTTCCTGCTGGGTGCTACCAGGCGGGGGGCTGGGTGTGGGAGGAGTTCGATCCCTGCCAGGCCACGCACGCCTTTCCTTCCAACTCGGTGGCAGGAGGGTGCTCGTACCAGTTAGAATGAGGGTAATCATGGTGATTGATTCTTCCCTTGTTGGTTTGGAGGGGTGTGAAGAAACCGGCACCCTGTGGGTGGTGACGACTTTTTCCCGCACTTCTACTCCATCCTATTTTCATTCATCCTGGGGTCACAACCTCTGGGGCTAGGAAGTGTCGGGAAAGAGAGAGAGAGAGGAAAGGTCAGTGGGGCAGGGTCGC
>PVKS010041056.1:0-16266 GCA_004027875.1 Aplodontia rufa
GTGGGTGCTGTGGTTTGAACCCATGTACTTGCACATGCTGGGCAAGCGCCGTAACCACCAAGCCACCGCTCCAGCCCCTATCTACACGTTTTTCAAAGCTTTATTTACAACTCACCTTCCCTGGCTACTTCATCTAAATTCTTATTAAAAATTTTTGCCTTTCAGAGCAATTCCTCTGAAATTCTGTGGCAAAATTATTTTTAAACTAAAATTTCATAACTTTTGACTAAAAGTTTGTGTCTTCTCCTCCCCCAATTCATATGCTGAAATCATGACACCCCCTACCCCATTGTGAGAGTATCAAGTGATGGAGCCAGGTAGGTGAACAGGTCATGACAGCAGAGGCCGTCATGTGCAGGATAGTACAGAAAAAAAGAGCCCAGGGAACTCCCACATCTCTTCTGCCACTGAGGATGTGCGGAGAAGATGGCAGTCTCCAAAGCAGAAAGTGGGCTCTCACCTGACATCAAATTTGCCTTGACCAGGGACTCCAGCCTCCAGAACTGTAAGAAATAAATTTCTGTTGCTTATAAATCACCCAGTACAGGTATTCTGTTATAGCAGCCCAAATAAATAAAGACAATAAAAAAACTCTCAATAAATTCTTAATAAATTCTTATGGTAGAACTCTCAATAAATTCTTATGGTAGAATGTTGATAGAAATAAAAGGTCCTCACAACTTTACCTCCCATGTATCTTTTTTCAGAAAGTTATTGAAGAATATGTTCCCTCTAACAGAAAGCAAAGAAAGAAAAAAAAAGACCTAATACCCAGCCAGGCAACGGTACCAGGAAAAGAATTACCCAAGACAATGATGGGGAACTTGGACAGTGATCTGTGCAGCAGGTCTGGAAACATTCAGATTGGAGTAGGAGAACAGGGCTCTCCAGGGGTGCTGTCTCTGTGAAACACAGCAAATTCTCAAATTCTTTTTTTTTTTTTTTTAAAGAGAGAGGAATAGTGAGAGAGACAGAGAAAGAGAGAAACAACTTTATTTAGTTTTTCACATGGCCTTAGTTGCTCCAACACGTAGTTGTGTGCGTGGTGCTGGGGTTTGAACCTGGGTCCTCGTGCTTGCCAGGCAAGCGCCGAAACCGCTGAACCACCGCTCCGGCCCCACAGCAAATTCTTAAAATAACCTCTTGTGTCAGAATATTTTGAGAGGAAGATTAGTGAGAGTCACCTAGAAGCTAAGTAATGCATCTAACGAGATAGTTATAACACCAAGGGAAACAAAAAGGATTTCAAGATTGGAGAATATTACCACAGAACATGATGCAATGAATTTACTGTTATCTACATCACCTTAAAATGTGAATATTGAAGATAGATCAAATCTGAAATTAGAATGTTTGCATTGGAAGAAGCTGAGGAAGTTGTGTGTGTGTGTGTGTGTAGGGTGGGGAGTGCCCACATACAGGTGATACAAGGAATGAAAGTGTAAAAGAATTAAAAACTCTTCTTCCTAATAGTATGTGAATACTGAGTAAACCAGGACCATTATGGTTTAATAAGACTTGCATAATCATTTAAAATTTTAACATACATGAGTATGTATATATGCATGTATTCTTGCTTTAATTAGTTTTAAAATAACTACATTAAAAATAATAATGCCTAAAATCAAACATAAAACTAGTTGATTAGCATCTATGGAAATACAGGAAGTCCCTATGGAATATCTATGGAGAAAGTCAGGAAGAGAGAGGTATCAGGCATTTCCTAACATACAGAGTTTTTCAGAAATATATAATACTTTTCTCATTAGAAAATTACACATTTTTTCCTTTTTTCTTTTCTTTCTAAAGAGAGAGTGAGTTAGAGAGAGTAAATTTTTATTTTTTCATCTAGTTTTTGTTTTTCCTTCACTGAATTGTGTATGTGGTGCTTGGCATGTGTCCTCACACATGCCAAGCAAGCACTCTACCCCTGAGCCACCTCTCCAGCTCCAGAAAATTATAAAGATATTTAGTTTAATTTCTAAACTGTGTAATTATTTATTCAATGTGATCACTCATATCTCATTTGCTAATTTTAAAACTTTTTTAAAGCAACTGAATGCTAAGATTAAAATTTTTCTAGAAATATAATTCTTTCATTCCTCTATTGATGTATGTGATATTAAATCTGGATTCTTAGTGCTTGCTAGTATGGAAAGTGTGATGTGTATTTCTTTATGAAATATAAGCATGAAGGGCTGGAGCAGTGACTCAGCGGTTACAGTGCTTGCCTGGTATACACCAGGGTGCGGGTTTGAAAGTGTTGGAGCAACTAAGGCCACATGAAAAACTAAGTAAAAATTGATTCTCTCTTTCTCTCTCAGTATCCCTCTCTCTTTAAAAAGGAAGAAAGAAAGAACAAAGAAATATGTGCATGAGATTATTTAAATGAAGCTACAAGATGTGGTAGAAAGAGTTCAAGCAATGAAGCCAAATACACTAGTACATTATGTACGAAGCCTGAAGGGAACATTAAAGTAAATGATGTATTTCATTCAAGGCACAACACAGCACTTACATTTCCTATGAGCTATTTTTTATGTGTCCTGTGTTTACACGTGTGATTTTAATTGAATGCTAATTTAATCAAACCATTAAATGGCTGATATTAGGTGCTATCATCTGCAACGACACTGCACTGGTCTTATGGGTCATGTAAAGACAAAAATACCTTTGCTTTCTGAGTACTTGCAGTCTGTCTGGGAAAACATGGCAAAGACTGTAATTTGTTTATCCAAGTTTAGAACCCTGGGAATGAAAATACGTCTGTTCTTTATAAAAGCATTTGTTCCTAATCTCTCTTGAAAATGCAGTTGATCAATGTAATATATGTGAGGTTTTGGAATTCAGTTGGGTGACTGGAGCCCCAGCATCAATCTTGAGCCACACAGCAACCTTGACATTGGAAGTCGCTCACAAAGGAGCGGAGGGGGAAAGTGAGCATGAGTTCCTCATTTCAGCCCTGGACAGCCCATAGTCTAATTTCTTTTAGAAGAAAAATACTCTTTATATTTTTATCTTATTTCAATCTCTACTTTAGATTTCTGGGTGTATCTATTCAATACTAGCCCTAATTAAAACAAGAAACAAAATAAACACATGAAAAGTTCAAGAACACTATGAAAATACAGTTATAGCTTCATAGAAGAAATTACCCGTGAGAGTATATAATTCATTGAATGGCACAAATCAAGCCTACAGAGTATAAATGTTGAGTCTGGGCTCTGAAAATACAGATAGAAATTTGATTTAAGATGAAAGAAACAATTCAAATTATTAGTGAAAAATACATTTTTAAATAATTGATATTGAAACAACTGGATAACCAGTTGGAAAAAAAATATAAAAGTGGATCCATACATCAGTTCATGTACAAGACTGACAGCAAATGAATCCAGAAAGATAAATGTCAAAAAAAACCTCAACATAATAGAAAAAAATCCCAAATGAATGTCTTTATAACTTGACAATGGGAAAATGTTTTATAAATATGATTCAAACACCAGGAGCAATATCAGAAAGAATGACAATTTGATGACACATACATTTGAAATTATTGCATGTCCAAAAGGGGAGAGAAAGTCCATAAACAAAATTGAAAAGAAAAACCCCATATGCAAGGTGAGAAAGACAAATGAGTAGCATATTAGAATATTTTCAATTTATATTATTCCAAAGGGATATCTTCTCAACACAAAAAGATCTCCTAAAGTCAACTTTTAAAAGCAGAAAAATGGGCAAACGTCACCGCCCACCAGTTCACACATTTCAAGAAGGACAAATGGCCCAGAAATATATTAAGATGCTAAATCTCAACCAAAATAAAATACCATGAGCAATGATCAAATCAGGACAACACTTCCACCTCCTCAAACATTAATAATTTCTTTTCTTTTTTTTCCTAAAGAGAGAGATAGAGACAGAAACAGAGAGATAGAAAGAAAATTAGTTTTTCATGTGGCTTTCATTGCTCTAAGACATTGTTGTGTATGTATGCTGGGGTTTGAACTCGCGTCCCCATGCATGCCAGGCAAGCACCGTAACCACTGAGCCACCGCTCCAGCCCATTAATCATTTCTATGCTTTGGGAATTTTTGTCCCTTTGTCATTATTTTGGAATATACCATAGATTATTGTAATTGTTACCCTACTGTGTTAAAGAAAACCAGAATCAGTCTCTCCTAACTGTGTTTTGGAGCCCTTTATTAACCTCTTTCCATTCAGTCCCAGTTCTAGTGACCACTACTCTGCTTCGTTCTATGAGAATAAATTTATAGTTTCCAAAAACTAAAAGAGAACATGTGGTATTTGTCTTTCTAATCTGGCTTATTTCACTTAACAGTTACCTCCTTGTGGTTTTGGTTTACATTTTCTTAATGATCAGTAATATTTAGTATTTTTATTTATTTTAGTTGTAGATTAGTGGGATACCTTTATTATTTTATTTATTTATTTTTATGTGGAGCTAAGAATTGAACTCTGTGCCTCGCATGTGCTAGAAAAGAGCTTTGCCACTGAGCTACAACCTCAGTCCCCAACATTTTAATATTCTTGTCCATTTGCATGTTTCCTTTTGACAAATGACTTTTCAGACCTGTAGCTCATTTTAAATTGGATTATCTGGGGGGTTGGTATGAAGTTTTTGGAGTTCCTTATGTACTCTAGATATTAATCCCTTGTCACATGAACAGTTTACAAATATTTCTTCCCTTCTGCAATTGTTTCTTAGCTCTCTTGTCTCTTTTGCTGCTCAGAAGCTTCTTGGTTTGATTTAGTTCCATTTTGTCTGTTTTTATTTTGTTGTCTGTGCTTTTGAGAGTTTATTCGAAGAATCTTTGCCTACACTGATGATGTCTTGAGGTATTTCCTCTATGTTCTCTTGTAGTGATTTCATTGTTTCAGTTAGTTTACACTTAGGTGGTTGCACACCCCACCAACAGAGTAAAAGTGTTTCTTTGCCCCATGTCTTCTCCAGCATTTACTATCATTTCATTTGTGGGGTTTTCTTATTTGTTTGTTTTTGTTTTTTGGTATTGGTGATTTAACCCAGAGATGCTTTACCACTGAGCCCCAGCCCTTTAAAAAAAAAGTGTTTTATTTTGAGGCAGAGTCTCACTAAGTTGCTTAGGGCCTTGTGAAACTGCTGAGGCTGGGGCTGGGGCAGTGGCTCGGCGGTTACAGAGCTTGCACTGCATGCACAAGTACTCGGGTTCAAACCCCAACACCCACATACACAACTAAGTGTCTGAGCAGTGAAGGCCTTGTGAAAAACTCAATAAAAATTGATTCTTTCTTTCTCTCTCTCTCTGTCCTTCTCTCTTAAAAAAAAAAAAAAAAAGAAACTGCTGAGGCTAGCCTCAAACTTGTAATCCTCCTGCCTCAGCCGCCCAAATCATTAGGATTACAGGTGTGTGCCAACATGCCCAACTCTATTATTTGCATTTTTATAATGAAAGGGAGAGAAAAAGAATCAGTTTTATTTATTTATTTTTTAATTTTCTGACACTTAGTTGTGTATGTGGTGGTGGGATTTGAACTTGGGTCCTCATGCATGCCAGGCAAGCATTTTTAATTGCTGAGCCATCACTCCAGCCTCTATTATTTATATTCTTTGTGTGTGTGTGTGTGTGTGTGTGTGTGTGTGTGTGTGTGTGATTTTTGATAGCTGTCATTCTAACTGGAGTGAGATGAAATCTCAGTGCAGTTTTGTTTTGCATTTTCCTAACTGCTAAAAAGATTGAAAACTTTTTCATATGTTTGTTGTCCATTCATATTTCTTTTTTAGAACATTTTCTCAGTTGTACTGTGTTTTGTATAATACTGACTTTTTATTTGATTTTTGCCCTTTTTTATTAGAGCTTTATGATTATACACAGTGGTTTGTTTCATCCTGACAAACTGGTACATCCCTTCTCCCTCCCATTTTACCCTCCCATCCTTCCTCCCCTCTCCCCTTCTCTTTCCTCTACTAGACTTCCTTCAATTATCTATTAATTTGTATTTTATTATTTATTTGGGTTTGTTTTTAGAGATGGACAGAGAAAAAGAGAGAATTAAATTTTTTTTCATCAGGTCTTTGTTTCCAACACTTAGTTGTGTGTGTGGTGCTGGGGCTTGAACCTGGGTCCCTGCGCATGCAAGGCAAGCACTCCGCCTCTGAGCCACCACTCCACTCCACTATTGGTTCTCTGTGTAATCTTATTCTTCCCTCTCCCTTTCTGTTACTTTACTTAGCTTCAGCATATGAAGGAAAATATTTGACTGAGTTTCTGTGTCTGGTTAATTTCACTTAGCATGATTTTCTCCATTTCCACCCATTCACCAGAAAACCCCATAATTTCATTCTTTTTAGTAGCTGAGTAGTAGAACTCAAGTGTGTGTGTGTGTGTGTGTGTGTGTGTGTATTTCTTAATCCTTTAATCTAGTGACAGGCATCTGGGATGATTCCATAATTTAGCTATTGTGAATTGATAACACTGATGTTTTGAGGTATTTTTAATGGACTATTCCTCATTTTGAGTTTTTCTGAAGTATTCTTGTGTTTTGATTGAAGTTTTTCATTTCTAGCTAGGATGCTGTACAAATGTCACTACTCTTATCAGGATTCTCAGTGGTGATATTAATTTTGATTTTTTTTGCTCATACCTGCTTGGTTTATCAATTGTATCATCATCATCACCATCATCTTATACTTTAAAAAAACCATAGCTCTGTCTACAGACAGCACCATATGACTTCAGCAGCCAAAACAATATGTTTCTTCAAATCTGCCTACAAATACTGTACTCAGTGGATTGTGTAACTGTATTTTCTCCCTGGACAATAAGTATATAAATGCAAGATTATCTGGAATTTACCAACTTTGTTATTCTCCATATTTAAAGACAGTTTTATATATTTTATAATGTAATTTTGTGTTATGAATAACCATCAGTTTCAATAGTGCCCTCTACTTCTCGATCATACAATACAGACTCATGGACATTTTAGAAATGGTTGAGTTCAGTTAGATGGCTGGTTATTTAACCTACATTGCAACATTTTATGATAATAGTTTTTTTTTTCTTTCTCTTTCCATAGTTTTAGCACTGACTAGAAGTATGTTCCACAATCTTTTCCTGATTCTTGTTCTTTAACTTTATATGGTATTTTGATTTATCAAATACTCTCCCTGTCCACACACATAAACCTCTTGATAATGTGGGGCTGGAAGTATTTAAGGCAATTTATTGATTTTTTTTTTAAATCTTGTTAGTGGTTGATGGTTTGACTTGTCTGTAACATTTCTTAAACAGCAGTGAGAAATAAAGCTTTTTAAAGGTCTATTTGGTCTAACGTGTGTAACACATCAGTTTAACCAAGCCACTACACTAGTGTGTTCACAAATAAATTGTGTGTATCAAATTTCTCTGTTGCGGCCCCCTAAAGCGTGAGATCTTTCATGCACAATCCAGTCTTAGGTTTTACCGACTTTCAAGCATCAACGACTTGGATAATGGAGGTCTTGGAGACCATCTGTCAAATGCATGTACAAGTACACTCCAGTACTTGAAAACTCTCATAGGAAAGCAATGGATTCTTATTTAAACCAGGTGCGGACAGTCGCAGATAGGTTTGGTTAAGCAGTGGCTTAATACTCAAGTGTGCTTCGGAGGAGACTCTCCCCAGTCACTCTGCTAAGCAGGACTGAGGCACTGAAGAAGGAGGCAGGCAGCGAGGCAGTAGCTCCCCAGGGACGCTGCTGCGCGGTGGAAGGGACTGGCCGCTGGCCGCGGTGCTGAACCCTCGCTTTCCACCAGGCTGCCGGCAGGAAGCGGCCTGGAGCTTGTGAGTTCTGAGGCAGCCTTCAGTCTCACGTCTTCGGATGCCGAGTCCCAGATCTATGAAATAGATGCACAGCCTGGGGATAGTGGAGTCACCTCACAGCGTAGGGGAGACTTCCGACCCGTTCCCACCCAATACAGCTCCCATCTCCCAACAGCAACCACAGTAACAGCAACGCAGCTGGTATTTATTTATTGTCTAATATGTCCCTAATGTGACACTTGAAATCTCCTCACAATATTTTCGCAATTAAACAAGCAAAACCTAAAGCTCAGAAGGTTGAAGACTCTGCCCAAGGGAACTCAGCTACTAAATGGCTGATCTCTGCACACCCTCTAGGTGTGCCAGTCTCAGCCTCTTGTCTTCTAACTGCCTGTGAGTTACATCCTTCCTCTCCCGCTTGCTCCTTTCTTTCCTCCGTCCCGCCCCCACCCCTGCCTTGGCTTACATCAATCAAAGTTAACCTCCTATATGGCTCCCTACCAAAGCCAAGTTGGAGGATCATACAAAGGACTTGGTTTTCCCACCCATCTTGGTCCTACACTCTACAGGATTCCAAACATAATGGGGTGATTCAACTCTGGTCTCCCAGATCTTGAGCAAGAAGTCACCTCTCTGAATTTTTTTCTGCTCGTGGACAAGTGGTGTGTTCTAGGACTGCCTGAGGCTCTTTGCAGGTGCGCTCCTGCCTCCTCCAGACTTTATACAACAACAAGGTCCTTTTTTCCTCCCTACCCTTCTTTCTCAGCGGAGGTAGGCACGCCCGCTTCTTCTACACACTAGGTTCTTAGTCATTGTTGAGGAAGACTCAGGTACCAGCTGCGGAAAGGCATATTCCCCTTTGCCATCGCAGTCCCCACCCCCGCCCCTGGAATGACCTGTCCTTCCGGGCCACAATAGTGCCCAAGGCTGGGAGAGAGCGACTCCCACCCCAGCTTTGCAGAGCCTCGACTCTGCGGAACCCACGCGCTTGGATGCTGTGGGAAGTGCGAGATGCAGCTGGAGGGAGACTGTGGGTACCAAGCGAGGCTACTCCGGGGGTAGGTACGTGTGTGAGCTTAGGTCAGAGGCTGGGCTGGGAGAGAGGGACTTAGGGAAGAGGGTGGAGGAAAGGGGAGGCGCCAGAGAGAGCAGTGGGTCACATTGTCTCTCCCTCTCCTTTCCTCCCTATCTCACCTTCCCACAGGACTCCTGCTTTTCCCTCCCCTCTCGCTCCTCTCCAAGCCTCCGCCCTGCGCGCCCCGCCGCTTCTTCCTCGCACTCTCCCGAGCCTAAGGGGAGCTCCTCCCGGGCCGGCGTGGTCCAGACTCCCAGCGCAGCGGCGTCCCAGAGCCTGCGAAGCTGAGCCGGCGGCATGTGGAACGCGACGCCAGGCGAGGAGCCGGAGCCCAACCTCACGCTGGCCGAGCTGGACTGGGATGCTCTCCCCAGCAACGACTCTCTGGTCGACGAGCTACTGCCGCTCTTCCCCGCGCCGCTGCTGGCGGGCATCACAGCTACCTGCGTGGCGCTCTTCGTAGTGGGCATCGCGGGCAACCTGCTCACCATGCTGGTGGTGTCGCGCTTTCGGGAACTCCGCACTACCACCAACCTCTACCTGTCCAGCATGGCCTTCTCCGACCTGCTCATCTTCCTCTGCATGCCCCTCGACCTCGTCCGCCTCTGGCAATACCGGCCCTGGAACTTCGGTGACCTGCTCTGCAAACTCTTCCAGTTCGTCAGCGAGAGCTGCACCTATGCCACGGTGCTCACCATCACCGCGCTGAGCGTCGAGCGCTACTTCGCAATCTGCTTCCCTCTGCGGGCCAAGGTGGTAGTCACCAAGGGCCGGGTGAAGCTGGTCATCTTGGTCATCTGGGCCGTGGCCTTCTGCAGCGCCGGGCCCATCTTTGTGTTAGTCGGGGTGGAACACGAGAATGGCACCGACCCTCGGGACACCAACGAGTGCCGCGCCACCGAGTTCGCGGTGCGCTCCGGACTGCTCACGGTCATGGTGTGGGTGTCCAGCGTCTTCTTCTTCCTGCCGGTCTTTTGCCTCACTGTCCTCTACAGTCTCATCGGCAGGAAGCTGTGGCGGAGGAGGCGCGGAGATGCGGCGGCGGGCTCCTCGCTCAGAGATCAGAACCACAAGCAAACGGTGAAAATGCTGGGTGAGTATCCCTGAACCCTCGGATTCCTGCCCTGGACCCTCTCCTCTCCGCGCGCGCCTTCCGACTTCTGCCTGAGTTCCCAGTCTCTATTTCTCCCTGAAGTCTCGCTTCTGTACCTCCGGGTCTGTCTTCCTAGACGTCTTTCAAATATTATCTCTTTTCCCTGAGTTCCCCCGCCCCTGCTTCCAACCCTTTCTCCTTCTGCCCCTGCCCCTTTAGGTCTTTGTGGTCATAACCCTCTCTTTTGGTCTCCCTCATCTCTTGATCTTTTTCTTCTTGTATCGTAGTGGAAAATTGACCTACGTTTGTAGTTCCCGAAAATCCATTTTATATTAGCCCAGAAACAGCTTCAAAACTGAGCTATTTCATAAAAAGTCTATTGTAGTCTTTAAGTATTGAAGCCAAGGTTAAGTTTCCTGCCTCAAATAGAATTTGTGAACATTAAAGTTACGTTAAGAAAAGCAAGATTGAATCTAGCAAGTATTCAGTGATCAATTTAACCAAAAAACGTGATCAATTTGGATGATTCTGTTACAAATGATCAATTTTTTCTTTCAATGTTGTGATTGACTTTCCTCCTGCATTTTTTTTTGTATTAGATAATTATATCAACTGATAATCCTGCTGCTCGGGGTCTCCTTTTCTTTTCTTTTTCTTTTTTTTTTTAAGAGAGAAGAACAGTGTGTGAGAGAATTTTAATTTAGTTTTACATGTGGCCTTTGTTGCTGCTTTGTGTCCGTGGTGCTGGCGTTGGAACCTGCATCCTGGCGCATGCCAGGCAAGCACCATAACCATAGCTGCCCCACTGAACCACAACTGCTCCAGCCCCTGAGGTCTCCTTTTGTTTATTATCATAATTACCTGTCTTTCCAGGTGGCATGAGCTAGGGTAAGGTAGGATAAGCTAGGGTAGGCAGAGGTCCAACAGCAGAAAGGGACACTGGAAACTGAGAGAATTTATTACCCTCAAATGGCCCTCCAGGAACATCTGGATCAAGTGTCACAACCAGCATGCTGAATGTTTATTGCATGAACTCAACCTCTTTAAGGATATGTGTTTGGTACAAGTGAAGCAATACAAAACGTGTTCATATCCAAGCAAAATGTTAATTCTACTTGCTTTCTGAAAACCAGCATCAGATATTTTATTAATTGGACATTATAATCAGCATTTCATATTTATTGACATATAATGCTTCTTGGAAGTCATTCCAGGATGGTTTCATATTTGCAATTTTAAAATTCCAATATCTTGCATATTAAAGTTATAAGAGTTTATTTAAGGAATGTCAGACTTCATTTCTAGCCAAGTGATTGCTGATGTGAATCATAGATTGTAAACCTGCTTGTGTCCTCCAGGGGACTCCAAGCTCTTACCTGTGAGATTCACATTGCTGTTGTGGCAGTTAAGTTGTTACTATGCAACTTAGTTTTGAGGATAAGTTTAGTAATTTCCTGCAATTTTTAAAATCCATTAGTTGCCTCCCTGGTGTCTCAACATCAGTGTTAATTTTTTTCTTCCCCAACAATTTGGAGGGGATCACTAAAGTGGTACAAGAAAGGAAACAGTCTTTATTTTTCCCTGTGGTTTCTAAATTTTAAAAACTTAATCTAAAAGTTTAGAAGTCTTGGGAAAAAAATCTTACATGGGCAAAATGAATATTTGAATGGGTGATAATGTTGGTTAGTTTAATGGCCTTTTTATACCTTACTTAGGTCTATTACAGTTGACATAGACATCTCAGTGGGTTTTAATCCTGTTGGCAGAGACAGGACAATTGTGAGTTTGAGGTGAGCCTGGGCAACTTGGTGAGACGTCTCTCAAAATAAAAATTAAAAAGGATGGAGATGTGGCACAGTGGTAGAGCATCCCTGGGTTCAATCCCCAGAATCAATCCTCTGTAAAACTAAAAAAAGAAAAAAGAAAAAAGCTGGGTGACACAGTGGCCCACACCTTCAGTCCCAGTCCTTTGGGATGCTGAAGTGAGAGAATCTCTTGAGCTCAGAGGTTCAAGGCCAAAGTTAGCCTGGGGAAGATTGTAAGTCCTCATTTGGGGAGAGGAGAAGAGGGAATGGGAAGGAAGGGGAAGGGAGAGGAGAGGCAGAGGAGAGGCAGAACAAAGCAGATGCCCTGGTCTCCTTCCCACACTGTTAAATACAATGAGTCCATATTGTATCCAAGGAATCTGTATTTATTTAAGCATCCCAGGAAAGTCCGATTCTCAGCTAGGGTTGAGTACAATTACTTTCCCTCATATATGTTTGTATCATGTCTAACACAGTTAAAATGAGGGATTATTGTGAATAAGTTGGCAAGTCAGTTGAGTCCATATGTCAACCCCATGACAAAATTGTGAAGTTCTTAACTTGAAGTGACTGGGGAGCTCAGTAGAAATCACAGAACTGTCGGGAGAACAGAGCACAGAGTTTCTCCATGTGAAGGAGACTTAGTGTTTCTCAGTGGCCAGTTATAGATACTCAACAGCTAAGTTTTAAAAATAGAATGTCATGGGGTTGAGGAATTAGCTCAGTGGCAGAGCGCTTGCCTAGCATGTGCAAGGCCCCTAGCTCGGTCCTCAGCCCTGAACAAAAAAAAAGAAAGAAAGAAAAAAAATAGAATGTCATTTGTGGTAATGTTTTTCAGACTGATAGTGTCCCTTCTATTGTCCTTCCAGCTGTAGTGGTGTTTGCTTTCATCCTCTGCTGGCTGCCCTTCCACGTGGGGAGGTATTTATTCTCCAAATCCTTTGAGCCTGGCTCCTTGGATATTGCTCAGATCAGCCAGTACTGCAACCTCGTGTCCTTGGTCCTCTTCTACCTCAGTGCGGCCATCAACCCCATTCTGTACAACATCATGTCCAAGAAGTATCGGGTGGCAGTGCTGAAGCTTCTTGGATTTGAATCTTTCTCCCAGAGAAAGCTCTCCACTCTGAAGGATGAAAGTTCTCGGGCCTGGACAAAGTCTAGCATCAATACATGACGGAGCACATTGCTCAGCCCAGTCACCGCTTAGTCTACCCCAGAAGCCATCGCACAGCGGAACTTGGTAGGAAGCTGGAGGTCCGCGTTGGGATTTGGGACACATGCATCTGGAAAGGACTGGGGGATGAAAAGGGAGTTTGTAGGGGATGAGCAGTTTGGTTTGACTATGCACTCATCAGTGTTCTCATACGCTCTTCCTGCATATCCACTGCCTATAATTTCATTCTGCTGCTGGTGCTTTGCACTTCAGAGAAAGGAAGAGAAGTGGAGTGGGCAACTGGGGCACTCCCTGGTGGGTAAAACTAAATCAGATTCATTTTTTCATAAGTTCATAACTATGTGGTTAAATCGAATGACATTACAATTTGAAACTAGCAATTTTCATAAAGCTCCAGAGCAGTGATGTCCAAGAGCAGCACAATTCAAGGCACATAAGTAATCAATGTACAAAAAAATTGTGAGAAATTCACATATTCTGTTGGTCACAGGAAGTTTTTGAAGTCCAGTGTGTTATCAGACTTACTGCCCACCTCAATTTGGACATGAAGTTTTCATCAGTGCTAATTGTAATAGTGGATAAATTTTGATTTCATCAAACTTCTAGATGAAGAAGTATATTCAACAGCTTAGATTATATAAATACACTTCAAAATTTTCCCAAAGTTTAAACACAAAATGATTTTAAAGTTAATTAAAATTTAAAATTCTGTTCTTCAGTTGTATTAAGCACATTTCAAGTGTTTAATAGTCAAATGTGGCTAGAAGTCACCATACCAAACAGGGGCAGATCTAGAGAATATATTATCATCAACCTTACATAAAATGTTTTGTAAAAGTACACTTTCCCTGAAATGGTTTTACAGTGAACTAGCATAGCAGAATTTTAGACACTGCCTAAAAATCACACCTAAATGTCTTATTCTTCATACTTTGAAGAGAATGGAATGTGTGAGAGTATAAGAGATGGTTTAAAATTAAGTTTAATTATATGGGGTAATATTCAGGAAATGAAATTTTATAAAAAGTATAGGTAATCATAAACTATCTTATTTGGCTTAACAAAAATATTCAAGTCAATCATAAGGCTTTGATTTGTGAATAAGAGAATAATTATAGCTTACTCTGGCAAGCTTAAAGGAAACTTAATGAAAATAGAAATTTTTGAAATGGTGAAGGCAGGCCCATGCAAAAGATGCAGAATGCCATCAATGCTACTGCATACTGAGTTTCAAAACTTTACAAATCATGGAGTCATTTATTTCAAAATGTCAATGCCATGTCCTGTCTCCCAGTTTGGCTTTTTATATTCCACTGCTTATCTAATATGTTTATTGGAATTTCTAGTCTCCCTCTTAATCATAACTATGAATGAGAGTAGACACCTTCAACTAAATATTGTATATGTCAGTTATAAAGATAAAAGTTTCATTTATATTGACATTGCTCCCTGTGTAGTCAGTGCTTTGCATGCTAAATCTATTATTTCAAAAATGATTTCTTTATAATCCTATGCAATACTGTCATATAGCAGCACCTACATAAAGTTATTGGTTTAGCTATAAAACCAGTTAAGTCATTTAGGGAAATTTCTAGGATGATTGCTTTTCACCCACCAAAAGAAAAGACAACTATGACTGAAATATTTAATTGACTATTTTCATTCTATCAAAATGCAACCATAATTGAAATTATTTTTATAGAGAAATATTTCTGAAATATAATCTGGACACTAAAATGGCACCATCAATTTGGTCTAAATACAGAACAAATTAATTCTTAGAAGCTTATTGATATTTTTAAAAACACACTGATGCATTAGGTCCATGAGATATTATTAGGACATTCAGGATTATTATGTTATGCAGTGCTCAATAAATCCCAAACAGGAAATAAGCAACACAGAGAAGCTTACCTTTTTCTATCTCATAGCTGATTGCCCTGGAGAAAAAATAAACCCACTTCTAAATAGTTGCTTAACCTATTCACTGGTCCCCCATCTCTGTAGGTTTGCGCCTGCAGTCCTAGCTGAAGTCACTTCCAGGGCATAGTTTATACACCACTGTCCTTCACTGGTCAATCTGGGAACCCAGTGGATATGTTTAGAGAAAGGAACCTTTAACTTGTCCTTTCTAACCATTGCTCTTTTATTTCTTGCAGTTTTATATTATTATAATTCATATATTGTTTAAGACTCAGGGGAAAGAGGAAATTATTCTGAGGAAAATTGTTTCTAAACGTTTCACAAATATTTAGTATGTGCCTGCTTTGGTCCAAACTTCTACGCTCAATAATTCAAGGATTTTCTTTCTCTTTAGTGAGCGTGCAATCATTTGAAAGTTACGTTACAGTAGGTAACTGATTAGCATATTTAAATTATGAAATAAACATCTCCAGTTGGATGGATCCCAATATTTCAAGGGGCTTTTCATCCCACTGTGTTGCCTATTTGGCCCAAAATAAATTTGAACTGAACCAATACAATGTATAGACACAGTTAATGTGTCTGCTAGTGACAATCACACTCAGAGCATTCTTCATTAAAGTAGGGAAAACAAAGAAATTGGCTTCTTTTTAAAATCTAACCATATTTCCATTTACCTGGTTAAAAAGCAATGAAGTTTCTGTCACCAGAAACTTGGTTTTGGATTCTCTCAAAACCAAGGGTTGAATCATTTTCTTTTCTTTTTCTTTCTTTCTTTTTTCTTTCTTTCTTTTCTTTCTTCTTTCTTTTTTTCTTTCTTTCTTTTTCAAAGAGAGAGGACAGTGAGAGACAGAGAGAGAGAGAGAATCAATTTTATTAGTTTAACATGTGGCTTTCGTTGCTCCGACACTTCGTTGCGTATATGTGCTGGGGTTCAAACCCAGGTCCTTGCGCGTGCCAGGCAAGCGCAGTAACCACTGAGCCACCGCTCCAACCCCAAATCATTTCCATTATAAGGAATAAGTGTTATGTGAGCAAGAACTCTTTAATGTTTGCTTAAAGAAAATATTCATTTTCATGAATTGTTTAACATTGGAAGTTTTGTGGAAATGGAATTCTAGAGCCTGATCACATCTTGAAAACCATCTTGTGTGCATGTGTGTTGGGGGGAGTGTTGGGATTGAAAGCAAAGGCCAGCATTCTGCCGATGAGTTCCCTCCCCAGGCCTATAGTTAATTTTTTTATTGCAATGAAGATTGTTGTGATGTGATTTTACTTAAAATTCCAGCTTTTTCATGCAAATGCTTTTAGTATCAACCAGAAATTGTCACAATTTGCAATTTTTAGTGCAACATTAACAGTTTCATTTATTTTTTCTTTTTCATTTATC
>PVKS010041057.1:0-16357 GCA_004027875.1 Aplodontia rufa
TGTGCCCTTTCCCGGTGACTTCCAGTTGGGTGTAGATAACAGGAGCATCTGGCAGGGAACTGCAAGGTTCAAAGGGAATTCTCCCTCCATGCACTCTTATTTATTTGTTTGTTTGTTTGTTTGTTTGTTTGTTTTGTATGTGAGAGGAACAGTGAGAGGAAGAGGAAATCAATTTTATTTAGTTTTTCATGTGGCTTTAGTTACTCTGACACTTCATTGCGTACATGGTGCTGGGGCTCGAACCCACGTACTCGCACATGCCAGGCAAGAGGTGTAAGAGCTGAGCCACTGTTCCAGCCCCCCTCCACACACTCTTCATTTCAGACCTGAACCTCTGGCCACTCCTACATCTCTCCATAGCTATGATTCCTCTCATATGGGTGCTACTTCACCATTTCATGTATTCCTGATTCTGATAGCATTCCTTTCTTGCTCTGCAATGTACCAAATGTGTTGTCCACTGAAATGCTCAGGGTACAAATCCCATCACACCAATGTGAAGGTGTTAGAAGATAAGGATTTGAGGAGGTGATTAGGGCATGAGGGTGGAACCCTTATGAATGGGAATAGCATCTTTATAAAAGGGACTTGAGAGAGCTCCTGTGCCCTCTTTCTGCTATGTGTGGACATATCAATATGTCAGTCTGCAACCCAGAAGAAAGTACTCACCAAAAGCCCACAATTCTGGCACAATTGCCTCAGATCCTCAGTCTCCAGGATTATGGTAAATAAATCTTTGTTTTTAATAATAGCCTAATGTTAATAATTGAATAAGATACTTTTTTAAAAAATCCCTCCAGCTTTTGGGATATAAGTGGCTTCAGACTACTGCCGGTCTTTCACTGCCTCACTACTCCTTGTTTGTTCCATAATTATGCTCACATTCCTGTGAGTGGTTCCTTTATGGAAGTCTTTGTTGTTGTTGTTGTATATGCGGTGCTAGGGTTTAAACCCTCAACCTTGTGAATGCCAGGAAAGTGCCCTAACCACTGAGCCACCACTCCAGCTCTGATGGAAGTCCTTTTAATCACAACTTTGAAGATGAATTCTGTGTTCTCTGGGGATCCTGAATGAAAAAAAAAAAAAAAACCCCAGGACTTAATGATGTGCTAGATGTAGAGAACTGAAGGAAAATAAAGAAGGTTGATTTTCACATTTCAGGGTTTAACAATTGGGTGCATATGGTTGCATTTATTGCATTGAGTAAAAAAAAAGCTGGAAAGGACATTAGCTTAATGAATACTGGTATAAGCTCAGGAGCCTGATATTTGAGAAACATGCCACCAGGCCTATACTAATATTTAGAAGAATCCTGATGTGAGCTTTCCATACGTGATTTCCTATTATTTTGTATTGAATTATTTTCATACGATGCTGACAATATTAGAAAGCACATGAATTAAGAATTTGCTAAATATCTTCAATAAAGAAAAACACCAAGCAGATTTTAATTTCAATTATATAAAGATTAAAAAAAGACATACTTGTAGCAAATGACTTAGTGTAAGGGGAAGTATAGAGTTATTGCCAAACACCAGGTTGAGAAGAGCAGTTGACTCACTGCTGAGAAGGGATTAAGCCTCACAAGGACCTAAGGAATTCCTTACTTCTCCAAAGCAATACTAAGCAGACATAGGTCTTATTATTCCTAGCTAAATTATTTGATAACACTTAACTATAATCAGGAAGGTCCAAAAACTCCTGTAAACATTCACTATAATTCCTGAGGACAAAAATATATGTATAAAGATTTCTCATCACAAAATTTTGTATGACTTCATAAGAAATCTCATAGATGAGGTGGCATGCATATATTACTGCTTAGTCAGAGCACTCCTACTTGCTTGGTTCTTTTTAAAAACAATTATATCAGACCTAATTTTTTTGCATTATTATCCAAAATTATCTAAATTTCCTAACTTTCACATTTAACTACTTTTTTGGGTGTCATGTAATGACAATTGCTGGTTATATAAATAGACTTAAAATAGTATTATCAAAGATTACTTTTAAGATGAGGAAATAGATTTAAAGAGTAAATCAGCTTCTAAATTTTCAAAAGTAAACTGATATTTTATCTAATAACTAAGGTTTCAATACAAAATTTGCCCTTTGTTGTGGTTTAGATATGAGATGACCATGAAAGCTCATGTGTGAGACAAGACAAGAGTATGATCCAGCAATTTCACTTTTGGGTACCCCTGAAAGAATTAAAATAGAATCTTGATAATGTTTTTACAGGGAGAATGTTCACAAGTGAAATGAATAGCTAGCTATAGGATCTTTGACCCTAATCAATGGATTAATCCACTGACAAGGATTAACTGGGCAGAAACTATCAACAGGTAGGGCGTGACTTGAGGAAGTGGATCTTTGAGGGTATATCTTTGGGACTTATATTTTTTCCCTGGCAATCACAGCTCTCTGTTTCCTGACTGTCATCGCCTGAACAGTTTTTCTCTGCCATGTATTTCTGTCATAATGTCTGGCTCACCTGGGTCCAGAGCTATGGAGTTGACCAACCATGGACTGAACCTTTTAAGCCATGAGCCAATATAAACTTTTCATTTTCTATGTTGTTTTTGTCAGGTCCTTTTGGTCGCAGCCAACAGACAGGTTTACTAAAACAACATCTAATTAAGATTCTATCAGAGGCATAGAATGGTTTGGGAAGCCTCAATGTCAACTAAGATACCCTGTATTATACTGGGGAGTGGCCTTAAAGAGTTGACATAGAAATGAGCAGATAGACCTATCAGGGCTGCTTCTTTTCTAACTCCCATCATCCCCCAAAGGCAGGGAACTTGAAGCAAGTACCCCTTCACGCTAAAAACTACTGCCAAATTTACTGCTAGCAGGTCTGCATTGTTGAGATTGCATATTCAACTGCTTTTATAAGTAGTTGGGATGGAAATCACTGAATGTATGTTCAGGGTCCTTAAATTAAAATGTTTATTGATTTTTGTTTTATAAATCTATCTCTAGTTCTGTTATATTCATCAAAAGTGGCCAATCACTAGAATATAATATGTAGTATTTTCATTATTTTAAAACTTTATTTGACAAGAGGTATTTGCCAGAGAAGTTACAGGTTTATTTTTAAATTTTTTTCTAAATCTTTATTCAAAATTTTTTGAAGCTGGTTCTAAAGTATAAGGTGAATTCTGCATTCTTCTAACTCAGACTAAACCTTATTGTTACTAGAAGTCTTAGTTGGGTCAGTAATGGTTTTTTGGGGGAAGCTTAGATTTTCCCTATTGAAGTCAACTAAGCTAAGAATGTCAATGTCATAAGGGACTTGCTTTCCTCCCCCTTCTCTTTAAATGTTGAGAGTTTACATTGACTTTTTCTGAGATGATTAATTATAGGTATGACTGGAGAGGTAATTACAGAGATTGACTTGAAGTTTAAGATTTTAGAGATAAAAGTGAATGATATGAACATGAAAGTTTTAGTGATGAAGTCAACTCTGACAGACACAACATGCTCATTATGGAAATTTTCAAATAGAGAAAAGATCTGAAAATTCAGTCTGAAATGGGAAAACATAATTTAATCATTAACATCTTCAGTGTGGAGATGAAGACATATATCCTGTATTGAAAGCATTTGTGGCTTGGAAGGCTGAATATTCATAACCCTATAATTTTATTCTATGATACCTGAGTTCTCCGTATAGTCTCATGGCCTGTATAGTGTGGATGGTTACTAACATGGTTGGGAAATTTACTCAAGTCAGTTAACTTTATTCTAGATCTTTATAGGCACCAAATTAGCTCACATGAAGAAGCTCTAAAGAGAAACAAAGAGCACTTCCAAGCATCTGTTGACTTGATCCTTGATTGGTCCTTTGACAACACTGAAAATTTAGTTAGAGCTCTTGGAAGATAATGTAAGATTAAGCATATCCGAGCATGGAATTTATAATATTGAGTTTTAACAATTTTGAACAAAAATATTTAATCTATTCTGAATTTGTCAAGTATACTTACTTCTTGCCTATTGCTTTACTTAAAGATGAAAAAGTATGTATATCTCCATACTAATAATTTTCTACTGATACAAACCAGTGGGAACATAGGACATCAAATCCAATTTTTCCCTAAAAATAATACAATTTGAGGGGGAAAAAAGGCAAGGAAGTAATGATACCTTATTTTTCTTTCTTTTTTTATTAAGGGGTTGAGTTATTGTACAATCATAAATGTGTGCAAAGCAACGTGTTATGCATATGATCTTAAACCAGAATTACCACCACATCTCCCACACGCTAGTGTCTTGATTCTTCTACATTTTGCCCTACAAATGAGATAAATGCTTAGATTGTGAATTTTCCAGAATTAAATGATTGCACAAGTATTATTGGAATTTCAGGGGGGTGTAAAGACTGTGCTACACTGTTGATTGTCTCCCTAGATCCCACCCTATTCTCCCTCTCTCCCTCCTCCCCTACCTGTCACTTCTGTTCTCCCCTCCCCTCAAACATCCGTGGTTGTCCCAGATTATGTGTTGCCATGCCCCTGCTGGATCCAATATGTGAGCTTGTCTACCTTTCACCCAAGATTGAGTTTAGTTCCAGCCTCTGCAAATTAGTGAAAACATTTGACCCTTGACTCTCTGGGTTTGGCTAACTATGCTCAGCATGATTTCTTCCATTGCCATCCATTTACCTTCAAAGGCCACATATTGTTGTTTCTAATTGCTGAGATTGCTTTGGATTCATTCATCCAGTGAGGGGCATCTGGGTTGGTTCCCTAATTTAGCTATTGTAAATTGAGCTGCTGTAAGCATAGATTTTGCTGTGTCACTGTAATGTGCTGATTCTAACTCCTCTGGGAAAATACATAGAAGAGGGATAGCTGGATCATAGTGGATCCATCCCTAATTTTTTGAGATTCTACACACTGCTTTCCAGAGTGGCTGTAACAGTCTGCAGTTCCAACAACAGTGTGCTAGCATTCATATCTCCCAGCAACCCCTCCAGCATCTTTTATTGTTTATATTCTTCATCTTTGCCAATCTGACTGTAGTGAGGTGAAATCTAAATGTAGTTTTGATTTGCATTTCTCTGATCAGTAGTGATTTAGAACACTTTATCATGTATTCTTTGGCTTGCTCAATTTCCTCTCTTGAGAAGTTTCTAGTTAGCTCTTTGGCCCATTTATTGATTGGAATGTTTTTGGTTTTGGAACTAAGTTTTTTGAGTTCTTTGTTAATTTTGGATATTATTCTCTTGTTGCAGACCATGATTCTCTCCCATTCTGTAGGTTGTCTCTTGACAATTTTGACCAATTTCTTGGCTGTGCAGAAATATTTTAGTTTGATGGCATCCCAAAGTAATATTTTAACAAGAGTTTTCTTTGCTGGGGAGAATCTCATAGTTCTCAAGGGAAAATTTTTTGTTGTTTTTGAAATTCACATCTTCATGGAACATTTTATAGAACTGTCCAGTGACACTCACTTATCAGGCCATCAAAATTATTATTATATTTGTTCAAGGATAGCTATTAATTATACCATGAACATATATCCATTCTACTATTTTAATTAACAACTGAAATTTTCTTCAGAAACTCACATAATTCCCATTTTTAACTCATCTGTTTAGATGAGGTTTCATGTTAGCTCTAAAGGTAGAGAATGTGAATTAAACCTGGCTGGTGAGCCCATCAGGTGCCAGCGTCTTGGGTAAGAATGCAATAAAATCCAAGCCATCAGAATGTGGTTACAGAAGTAGTTTGGTAAAATAGTAAGCTGAGCCCATAATGAATCAATACATCTGACACTATACAACTCATAAGCAAGAAAAAACAAGTTCTGATTATACTATTTGAACCTTGATCACAGCTGTGTTTGAATTTCAAGTGATTCGATGTTTTGCAAATTTACAAACCATAAATTTCCTCTTATTTTTTAAATCCAAGCTGAGCTGCTCAATTGCACCTCAAATTGCACTAACACTGCCTTGTTCACAGACAATGGCATGCAGCCATCTTTCTAAGCAAAGCCAGTAGCCCATGTCAACCATTGGCATGGCTGGATGACCATGATTTTCTGAGTGATGGTTTTCCCAGGAGTCAAGCTCGACCTGTCATATCCTTCATGAATAGAATCTGAAGAGGAGACTGCATGTAATTTGGGCTACCTGCCACAACTCAGGTTGATCCAAGAAAGAGCTTCTTTGTTTCAATATTAATAGTACTCCTTAATAGGTGGCCATTTGTCCATTATATTTGGCATGAGTGAATAGTAAACATTTATTGGTGGTAGTCCCAAAAGATGGTGGTTTAGGAGCCCCAAGATGGCTGAGAGTTGTAGAAAACGTATAAACATTCAATCAAAGGAAACTGAACCCACAGGAGAAGATACAGAGAGTAGCAGTCAATATCACCATTCAATAGAAAGCCTCTGACTTTCTCAACATGCATAGTCTCAACAGAGGACATTTATTCATATGCATTCTTACATGATGAGGGGGAAAAAGGCATTGAGAATCAAAACAGTCCTTGGGGCTTCCACAAATCCTTAGTTTATAAATTTCTCAACCTAAAATCAAGACTCCAGCTCTCAAAGAGTTCTACTCCTCTTTCTATGAGGTCTATGACAAAGAAGTAGGCACATACCAGTAAGCAGTCCACTTATAACACAGTAAAACAGTCACTGGCAGATATTGCCAGGCATGAAGAACATTTTCAGAGAACTAGAAATTCTTTGGTTATGATAGGTATGTTTTATTTTCTATTTTATTGAGGAGTTGTGTTGTTGTACAATCATAAATGCATATGTAGTAGCAATATGCCCCTGATCCTAATCCAGAATCACCCCACACCACCCACACCAAAGTCTGTTAACTCTTCTATATTTCTTTCTATAACAGATATAAATGTCTTTACATGTGTGTGTATATTATTTGGTTTCTCAGGGGTATAAGAGTAAGCATTATTGCGTCCCCCTCTAGATCCCTTCCTATCATCCCTCCTTCTCCCCTCTCTCCCTCTTCTTCCCTGCTCACCCCCACCCCATATATCTATGGTTCCTCTAGATTATGTGTTGCTTCAACTTTTGTAAGTGTGGCACATGAGCTTGACTCTTCACCGAAGCCTGGGTTTTGCTCTTGTATTTTTGACAGCTGAGATTGGGTATGGAAGAGGAGACAAGAACTAGCCCATGGATTTGAATAACTAGATGTTATTTAGTAACCAGATGTTACTAAAGGATAGAATTTAGTAAAACTCAAGTTCAAGAACAAGACAATTTAAAAGAAATATCAATCCAAAGGCTTAATAATATTCACATATGAAATTATGGAAAAGCAAGAGGAACCATGAGGATATGGAAAGCTGGTAAGTCAGAGATAGTGAAAGGCATATCCTTAATCCTATTACATATGGGTGCAGAGAATACCTAATGAAGAGTTCAAAAACATATCCATGCTCTGGAAGCAGCTGGGAAGATAATATGACTTCCCCGATTTCTAGATTTTCCCCCCTTTTTATTAAAATTAATCACAAGACCATTTTAATTCCCACTTCTATATGTATGCTTATGAAGTATATATATGACTATATATTTAAGTAAGTCTATCTATAAAAAAAGTGGAAGTGTATAAGGAGATATGCTTTCTGCAAAATGAGTGATTCAGCTTCTATCTGAAGGGTTAATAGTTTAATAGTAGCATCCCAATTGCTACTATATATTTCTCATTTGCTAATGTGATTTCTATCACAAATATTTCATTCATGTCATCTGTTCAGCAGTCCATGGTGACATGTAAAAATTAATAACAATAGAGTAAGGTTATCACAAAGCTAAGTGTGCTGAATTTAAAAGAGAAAACAGAATTCTGAGATTATGTTCCTCCTGTGTTTCAACATTTTAAAAAATGTCTTTTCTTATGTAGGATAATAGTGATAGGAGATACTAATTTTTGCCAAAAAAGTCCTTACTGTTCAAAAATAAGTGCTGACAATCCTGTCCTCATTTCTAACTTCTACACACATGCACATGTAGTCACACTCACACACAAACACACACCCCAGACAAAGCAAAATCCATATGTATCCTAGGGGACTCAGGGATATCACAGGGGGGGAAAGCGACTAAAAATTGGGACTCTGAGTTACTCTACATGAATTTAGTAATAATATTTTCAAGTACAATTGTCAGTCATCTACAGAGTTAGAAACAATTGTTTGAATTAAAGTCCACCAAATCAAGAGAAATAAGTCTCTATCAATCCCCATCTGATGACATAATGTGTATTGAAACCAGTGTTGCATAAACAATATATTCAATCGGCAGACTGAATACATTCACAAAATTATTGATGATCTTTCATCATGATTTTCTAACTTTGTTTTGCTCTACCACTCCTGAGTTGTAAGCTCATCAATAACTCATTGAAAAATGATGTATATAGAGTCAGTGAAAAAATTGATGTATATCTAGTCAACCCAGCTGGTAAGCAGGAACTTCTCTGTGTACTCCTTTTGACATAAATTTATGGCTATGATGAACACCTTCCTGTTATAAATATTATTTCAGTTTCACAGATTTTGGCCTTTAATTTATAATATGATTTAACATAATGATTTGAGAGTAAATAAACCAAACATCAAAACACTAGCTATCTAATATGGCACAAGAACGTTATATTTTCAATTATGAAAGCCAATTGTAGGTGACATTAATCTAAAATATTCCATATAGATGATGTCTAAACATGTGAAACAATAGGGAAAATAAATCAATTCATTTTTTTCCCTCAATCCGATATTTTTTTCCTGCAAGTACAACTCATGTACTGTGCATTTATGATGTTTTGCGATTTTTAATAAAAATTAAAAGCACATTTTAAAATCTGTTTTTGTCATCTTATGATGAGGATATTTCCAAAGGAAACCAAGTTCTAGAGCAATGTTGGCATGATAAATATAAAATAAATGGTGATTATGATGGATTATAACCCTTAGAATGAAAAAATAAAAATAAAAACTTGAGTCCAGAAAGAAAGAAGGAAGGAAAGGAGGGAGGCGGAGAGGGTCTGTGCATCCTTACAGAATAATTTTTCTTAACACATGGAGAAAAAGTGATATTAACAGATGATCTCTATTTAAAAACATATCAACATGTTATGAACACTCTTGCAATCCCAACTGTCCAGTACCTGAATTTTAAGCCCAGCCTAAAAAAGCTAGCAAGACCCTGTCTCAAAATGAAATTTGAAAAGGGCTGCATGTACATAGGTCAATGACAGAACACTTGTCTAGCATTTGTAAACATGTGTTTCAAGCCCCAGTAATCTAAAAATAACACCAAACAAAAAAATCCCATGTATCATCACTTAACAATGACTTTAAGTTTATGATTTAGAATCCCCAATAAGCGATAAAAGTTACTGCTTAAAATCAAAATGAGAAACCAATATTTGTATGCTTCCAAAGTATCTTTTCATAAAATACTTATTATACATTGGAAGAAAATAAAGACAATAAAGAAATCTGGCAGATACCTGCTTCACCAAAAGGTCAAGGTCAGCATTACCCATAATGGGACATATGGTTATTAGGAAGCACAGAGATTAAAAACAGTTCAAAGGACTAACCATCACTTCAGTGACATTATGGCCTAAAAATACACAGTGTAACTTTTATCATTAGGAAATTTCATACAAATACAAACTGAGGAACATGCAACAACATATCGCCCCACTCTTCAGAAAAGATAAGCTCCTAAAGACAAAGACGGGCAAAGAAATGTCTGAAAGATGAGAGCTGATGAAGGTTAAAAAGAAAGGAATGTTTAAACTAGATTTGATCATGAATTAGAAATCAGGCATTTTTTAAACAATTAACAATTGAATAAGGTCTTTATGTGTCAGCATGATACAGCACCTATTAATATGAATATCTTGGTTTTGATAAGTTAGAGAAGGTGCTTGTTTTTGTTTTGTTTTGTTTGTAGTGGAGATTGAACCCTGGGTGCTTTACCACTGAACTACAGACCTAGTCTTTTTAATTTTATTTTGAAAGAGGACCCTGTTAAGTTGCTCATGTTGGCCTTGAACTTGTGATCCTCCTGCCTCAGCCTCCCAGAGTCTAGGATTACAGTGTGGGCATGTTTCACCACACCAAGCTACATACTAACATTGGAAGATATTGGGGGAAGGGTACACAGAGGGTCTTTGTACTCTTTCTACAACTTTTTATTAGTCACTTGAAAATTGAAAATCAATAACAAAAAGTACTAGAAAAAAATTTTATAAATTAGTTTTCTAAAAAGTTAGTACAAATTTCCACAAGGACATTGTAAGTAAGACCATGATAGGAAATTAGGAAAGGGACATGGGTGTTCAACTGGAGTGTGCCAAACCTTGCTGCTTGTTGGCCTTTGCCCCCTTCCTCTCAACACTTGGCCAATCAGGCTTCTACAAGATGCTTCAGGGAAAGTCTTTAGAACAAAGCCTTATTTTGAACAAGAAACTGCTAGAAACTACGAACAACCAGTTTTAGTTCATCATCAATGGTACATCTCCTCCAGTCCTGACCATTGCTCATGTAAGAAGGCTCTGTCATTTTCACTCCCTTTCTCCAGGTGACCTACTGTTTTAGCTCGGCAGACCTTCCACCACTGAGTCCTACCTTCCTCTTCTACTGTCACCTATTTGCTAATGATGGGCTGCCTAGATGCCAAATGCTTTCCAGTGTGTCTGGGCAGACATGATCCTTCTACTTTCTCGAGTACTGCCATTAACCCTCCACACAAATCAGCTCTTTGTCTGCATTCTATGGGATTTTTTGGTCTGTCTTTCAGAATCTATGAATTCTTGTCATCATAACCTTCCTGTAGCTACTTCTGGTGCCAGTCATATCTTATGCCAGTGATGACTCTAGCTGTGGTGACTCAGAGTGCCTGGCCAAGTTTTGGTGCTTCACATTGGTGCTAAGGCTAATATTACGTATCAACCACCCAGACACACAACTCCCATGACATGGAAAAAACATGATGCCTCATGAGGAGCCATTCTGATGGGTGTGAGGGATGTTTTCAGAGACTACAATGTTTTTTATTTGTTTTACATACTCTTACATATTGGAAGAAATTGTTGATACATATTCATGCATACATGGATATTGACATAGAAAGGTAGCAAGTTGAGGTCAATCCTAGATCAGGATATCCCGCCCCCTTCTTCATCCATTCCCTGAACTCATGTCTTCTCTGTAATCCTACCATACTATAGTTTGAAATAAACATATACATGTAAAATAATTATTGATAATTCTGAGTTTCTCTGCCTGCCTGGGGATAGCTAGGCTTCTAATGGGAGTTGAGTATTGCCCCTTGTATTGATAACCCACCTTGTCCCACCCTCCCCTCTTTGCCTCCTCTCTTCTCCCTGCATCTTCATAGTTATGGCTCCCCCAGTTTATGTGAAATTTCAACTATGGTGAGTTTAATACTTAAACTCAGCTAGCTATCATCCTATCTTAGGTTTTACACTAGTTTCCACACATGAGAGAAAATATTTGGCCCTTAAGTCCTGAGTTTTGGATATTTCACTCAGCATAATTTTTTCAATTTCCATCCATTTGGCTGCAAATGCCAATGTATCGTTCTCTCTAAAAGCAGAGTAGAACTCCATCGTATATATACAGCACAATTTTTTAATCCATTCATCCAGCAAGCGATATCTGGGTTTAGCTATTGTAAAGTATGCTGCTATAAACGGTGATGTAGCTATATCTCTGTAGTGTGTTGATTCTAGCTCTTTTGGGAAAATACCCAGGAATGGGACAGTTGGGTGGTAAGATAGTTCCAACCCTAGTTTTCTGAGGAGTCTCCACACTGCTTTCCACAGTGGCAGAAAATATAAATTTTAACACTTCTTTTCATGGCCTCACTATGAAAAAGAAAGCTGCGAGCTGCTTTCAGTGGAATAGAATCTAGAATTAGATGACTCAGCAGGGAGAATCAAGAGCAGAAGGTAATAATGCCTTACTTTGCCCTAAATAATAATTCTTTCTTTAATTTTTCTTAATGGAAGTTTTTTACTCAAGTATGAATTTAACCTTTCTATTTTCACTAATTATAAACAAATAAAGAAGCATAATGCCCTGTAATTTGTACTTTTTTTTGAGTTACAGACCTTATGATGTATATAAACAAAATGTAGACCTTATAAGGCATGAAAAACAAAACAAAATACATGACTGCACATTCCTTGATTCTCAGCATGATTTTTTTGTTCTTTAATACATAGTGTATATACACATATATAAACATCATTAAGAAAATGAAGGTGTAATGTGTTGTTTAGAGATAATTTAAAGCCATTAGAGACTCAAGTTGTTTATGCTAGAAGTGTTTTGGAAATTAGAAAGTTGAGGTATTTCTCATTATGAATGTCTTATGACTATAAGAACCTTTATGTTTAGTTGCATTTGATTTCTTTTGTCTTGTGCAGATATTCTTTTGAAAAATGGGCTTAATTTTATCCTAGGTGAAGGTTTAATAATCTGATAGGCAGTTTAAGCTATGCTGCCTCACTGTTAAGTGCAGTAGCCACCAGCCATCTACAGCTATTTAAATAAAAATTTAAACTAAAATTAAATAAAATTAAAAATTAAATTCTTCAGTTGTGCAAGTGACATTTCAAATACTTAATAGTTACATGTGACTAATACCATATTGTCAATGCATTTCTACGGTCAGTAAAGTTCTCTTGGACATTATGTACCTTTAGAGTATAAAGAATTCTAGGATTTTTTATAGTAATATGTGTAAAACATGTGAATGCTATCAAAAAGAAATAGCTGACTCTTAAGAGGATTTAATGGCAACATAGAAGCAAGATAAGTTAACAAATATTAAATGTATATTATTTCCATAATAAAAATATTCATGACCTTATCAATTGAATTATGCTGAATTTCTACATAAAATCATATATTACTCTTAAATTATTTTATTTGCAATGGTATGGGTCCCAAGCACATATTTATGAGAAATTTTACATATTTAATCCAACTTTCTTCTGTTTCATTAGCAGCCTACAGTAGCTTGAAAATATAAGATGCTATTTTATAAGATCATGGTATAGCATAGAATGCCTCATTAAGAAAAATATATTTAGATTCTGTTCCATCCAAATGTGTGTAGGTCAAATTTCAAATCTTTTCAAGTGTAAAATCCAATATAACATTAAATTAAATCAAACCTAAATGTGATAGTTATAAAGATAACCATATCCATCCAGATGATCTCAGTCTGTAGAAAGAGAATTTGCTTCACACACATCACTTAAAGTGCTAAACACAGTAAAGCACTTAAAATGGGGGCTGAAGTGTTGGCTCAGCAGTTATGGCGCTTGCCTTGCATGTGTGAGTCTGCAGGTTTGAACCCCAGCACCATGTACATAATGAGGGGTCAGAGCAACGAAAGTCAAATGAAAACTAAATAAAATTGATTATTTCTCTCTCTCTCTCTCTGTCTCTCTCTCTCACTGTCCTTCTCTCTTTAAAAAAAAAGCACTTAAAATGAATATAAATCTAGAAATTAAAAAATGTATAATCATTCTATGTTTTTACTGGAGAAAACCCATTTTGATTTTTTCTTACCACTTTTCATATAATTTTACCTTCGCAAAATAAACATGCCAAGTCATCTCAAGGACTGAGAATCATAGAAGTGAGTAACATAGAAATGTCCTTTGAGACGTTTTCAACATGCTGAAAGATGTAGGAACACACAATGCGAGATGTTTAGTCCAGGTAAGTTTGTTCAGCAGCACTGGTAGATCATTTGCAACTGTTTAGCTGACTAGACAGTATAATAGTCTGCATATTTTGACTAGCTGCAGTTGTCAAATTATGCTAAGAATTGACCACTCATGCCTAATATGTCACATCTCAACTTCAGATTCATAATTGTTACAGAGGAAAATAGTGAAAGAATTTTCTTGTGCCTTGGTCCTGCTACAGATTCTGGCTTCCAAAATATCTATCTACATTTCCTTGTCATGATCTTGGTATCCTTTTATAAACAGGGTTTGTTTATTTATTTATTGACCAACTTATTTATTTACCTACTTACTTTGGTGCTGAGGATCAAAACCAGGATCTCACACACACCAAGCAAGTGCTCTATCACTGAGCTACACCTCGAACTCCCATATTTTTAAGGGAAAAGTTTTAAAATATTGTAATTAATATGTCTCTTGCTTTTCAATTATCCATTGCATCTCAGAGATGGTTTATTTATTTGCTGATTGAAGTATATCAGCCTCACTGAACATCCCTCAGGAAGGGTTGGTGTTTCCCTCCTTAACTTGCAACAGCACCCTGCACAGATTATATTTGTGGTATTCTATGTTTATTCATTTGTTTAAATGCCTATTCCCCACACTGGACAATACTATCGCCTGGTAGGGAATAATGTCTTAGTAGTTTTGGTTCTTCAAGTTTACCAGTCCTGAATATTCATTAAATGAATGACTACAGGTCCCACAAAAAAATTTAACATTTTTCTATTCTGCTAATTTCTAAGAGAAACTGTCACAGCTTCTTCCAAATATGCTTGATATCTCTTTTATTATATTTACTAAAACATACATAATAGTTTTGTAATATAGGAATTTATGAATGTTTGCTTTTTGTCATGGGATTAGGTCTGTGGAAGCACAAGCCTCATCTGTTCAGTGGAAAAGCAGAATAGTTGGTGAAGCAAAGTGGAAGTAAATTAGAACAGAGTGGAAGGACCATACTGGGATTTGAGATTTACCTAGTCAGAATGATTTTCAAAGCCTTGAAAATCAATCGCTACCTGTAAAGAGTGAAAAAAAAAGAGGATCAAAGAACGAGTAATGAGGCACTGTGGAGAGCCACATTTAAGGGAAGAGGAAAGGAAAACAGATTAAGGGAATAAGTAGAAACAGTGGCCTGTGAGGGAAGAGAGGCAGAAAATGCAGAGTCACAAAGACAAGGAATGGAGCAGGTTCAAGGAATGGGAGTTTAATGCACCCTGTGCCACAGACAGGTCAAGCAGCCCTGGAAAAAAGTAATGAAATTTAAAGATTCTGGGGGACATGTGAGAGATTAATTTCAATAGGAAAATGGGAATTTAATCATGTAAAGTGAGCTTCATAAGGGGATGAATTGGTTAGAGCAGTGATTTAGAGTATGCACTAAAAAAGTTGGGACAGTTGGGGCTGGAGTCGTGGCTCAGTGGGTACAGCACTTGCTTGGCACACGTGAGGATGTGGGTTTGAACGCTAGCACCACGAAACACAACTAAGTGTCTGAACAATGAAAAAAAATGTAAATAAAATTGAATCCCCCCCCTTACCCTCTCTTCTTAAAAAAAAATTGGATAGTCTGTCAGGAGCGGCGGCGGCAGAGTTAAGACGGAGTCGCAGTTAAGCTAAGATGGCGCCTGTGGCTTTGAGGGGAACGGAAAATGATTGGCTTGCAGACGGTGCTTAGAGGCATGAACACTGCATGGACACTGCTTGGCCCTTAGGTGGCACATAAATGATCACGTGCATGCAGCATGTAAGCTTGCTGATTGGCTGGGGAGAACTGTATATATGTGTGGGAATTTCTGTGCAAAGGAAGAAGAAGAAACAGGACAATAAAGAGAAGCTTGCCACTCTGCGTCTCCGGGTCGTTCTTGCTGGTCGAGAGCGATAAGTGGAGCCGAAGCCCGGGAACACTCGGCAGGAGTACGCAGAAGTTAGGCAACGATAGGGTAAGTGTGCACCTATTTCTGTCTAAGGACAGGGAGGTTCCGTAAGGACGAGAGAACTAAAGATTCCCAAATGGGGAACGAGATAGCTAGGATCAGAATGGAAGAGCCCTTAAGAACCTTCTTAAGGCCAACGGCATGCCACTGAAAACAAAAACAGCCCGTGCATTTTTAAAAGAGGTGGAGAAGATAGCGCCATGGTTCCTGGAAGAGGGGCTACTTAATGTTCTGCAGGTGGGAACATCTAGGGGAAGGCCTCAGGCGCAGCTCCGAGGTCACGCCCGGGACGCTCGCTGTGTGGTCTCTGGTGCGGATGTGCCTGCTCTCTCCACGAGAGTCCTTAGTACATGCCGTGCAACAGGGAGAAGAGGTTTTTGAGCGTATAAAGGAGGAATCCCGTAAAGGGTCTATGTGGGACTCTGACTCTGAAAGTGAGAGTTCTGAAGGACTCTCGGATTGTGAGTTAGTGGCCATTAAGGAGAAGGAGGAATATAGGAGGGAGAAACAGCAAAGTACAGAGGGTTTACAGGAATTTAAGGGGCAGCTTGAACAGAAAGAGGAAGCGCTGAGACGAGTTATGGCGCAGTTAAAATTAAAAGAGGAAGAGATGGCG